>BRDA01027045.1:0-11986 GCA_036984385.1 Crenuchus spilurus | reverse complement strand
ATATTTATTTATTTATTTATTTATTTATTTATTTATTTTTTGCATTTTTATTAATCTGTCTGAATATCCCCATTTTCTTAGAATTCTTCCTCTTCTCTTGGTCGCTCTCTCTAGCCAGTGTTCTTTGGAACATCAGCAGAATATGATGTATTATGTCAATATTTCAAAAAAACCTTCCTCTTCTAGAAAAAAAAAAAACAAAAAAAAACAGGACACCATGTAATAAATTCAATATCTCTCTGTAGGACATCATCGCCCTCTGTGAATTCATTTTTTTTAAGATTATTACAAAAGGAACAATAGAGACTGTAATAACAACATGTTGAAATTTACTTGTGCTCTGCTGCACCACTTGGTGGTAGACACAAATCCTTAATCCTCCCCAAAGATAATAACTATGTAATCCGCATTCCCAGATGGAGCTGTTTCAGGAGCAGCGAAGCTAGCCAGCAGAGGCTCTTCTCAAGATCAAGAGAGGTGAACTCATTAAAATACAGAGCAATTAGAAAGAGAAATAGTGCCTGTTCACAGCCATATTGCATAAATAACATTGTGCATTCGCCACTATATTTATAAACGGGCGGCAGAGGGAAGCTAACCTACAGCACGCTCCAAAATCACCTCGGACCCTGTACCTCGACCCACACACTCAGCAGCATTAATGAGCATGCTCCCTGTATCTCTCCATCGTGATGAAAGCTGATGTGAGAGGTGCTTGGCTTGATTCATTTGCTTGACATTATTCAGCGTTGTAATTAAGAGCCCCTGCAACAACACGGCACTGATTGTTATCTGCATCTCTGCGGCTAATAAAATCTCGCCGATTGTTATGCAAATCCATTTAAATAATGAAGATAATCAAAACACTGCAAGAGAATGCATCATGAACTGGAATAAAAGAAAGAGAACTGTGCGGCTCCTCACCCAACGTGCTACAGCAGAGTCTATTAAAAACCCATCTGAGAAGTAAATAGTTCTGTCTCTCCGCTAAAGCACTACTTCTAGGTCTATCTCCCACCATGCTAAGGCTTTAGCATACCTCCTAGTTGCTTAGGAGAGCTAAGACAAGGCAATAGGCATGAGTGATGAGCCTCTCTGTCTCTCTTTCTTTCTTTTTTTGGTCTTTCGTCTCCTCCTTATTCTGACCCACCTCTCTTTTTGTGTTCTTCTCTATTACTCTGTCTCAATCCCCGCCTCCCTCCTTCTCTCTGCTTCTCACCATCTTTCTCTGTCCTTCTTTGTCTCCCTCTTTAACTCTCTAGTGACAAGCTATACTACTGCTCCAAAGTACATCTACAATAGTGTATTAAATGTTATTTTAATCAATAACTTGCATAGTATAGTATTTTATGTATTTTTACACTAAGTATGCACATGACTAACATTATTTTGCTTTTTTCAACAACTATGACTATATTATAAACTATTGGAAACTATATAAATTGTATTTTTCCAATAATATGTAATGCAGAATATTATTTTAAGTGTCACGTTTTATGTCTATGTTCATGTCAGTCTCTTCCCTTTAAGCATCCACCCCTGTTCTGTTTGTTACTCTAACCTCATTATTGTGTTCACCTGTTTCCCAGCCCTTATGTATTAATGAACTCCCCTATTTATAGCCTTGTGTATCATTGTGTCAGTGCTGGTCACTGTGTTTAGACTGTGTCAGTCTTTATGTGCTTTATGTTTACTTACTTTAGTTCATGTTTCATTTGTTATCTGTTTCACTTCATTAAAACCATTTTTCAACTACTCTGCTAATGTGTACGCCTTCATATCCCACTGACTACCACCATGACATTAAGTGGGACGTTTTGCAGTACAATATTAAAGTGTTTAATAATAGTACAGTTTTTATGCTAGTATAGTTTTGAGCTTATAGAGTTCATGTATTATTTTTTTAAATAACTAATAAATAATAAAACATTGATATAATAAATACGTTAATACTTATATTTAAATTAAGTGCTTTTTTTCAATAATAACACATTTTTTTCCATAAGAACTTATACAGTGTTGTATTATTTAGATGTTTATTATTATTTGAGATTTCAAGTTTTGGGAAACAAGAACAAGTTTTTAAACATTGCATAAAATCTGATAATATATTCTATTGTTACAGTCTGCTCTAATTCCTGGTTCATTTTAGTCAAATCTCTTGATTTGACCACTCACATTTCAAACCTGAGCATTTCTGAATGTTCTTTCATTATAACCTTTTTTATATGCCATTGTATGTATGTCATTTGACTTGAATAGATTGGAACAGTGTATCCCCAGGCAGGTAAGTGACACACACAAACATACCTGGTCGGAAACTGTGATTCATCAGATCAGACCACCTGCTTGCAATACCCTGTGATTCAGTTCTGATTCTCACATGCCCATTTCAGGCACTTTCACAGTGAGCAGGGGATACCATAGACATCTGACACTCTACAGCCCATATACAGAACTGACTGCTGACTTTCAGTCTGATATATCCCACCCACTGACAGGTGCCACTGTACTGAGATAATCAGTGGTTTTCAAGTTGTGGTGTATTTATTCTATACCTGTCTTGTTACTGTCATTTTAAATTAGATTTGTGATCTTATAATAAAGTGAGCCAAAGTTCTAAAGTACTAAAAGTTTCACTTGTTCACTTGTGTATCTTTTGTCTACTGTTTTTTCTTTTTTTTTTTTCACAGCCACACATCCCCCCCAAACTTGGGATGGGCTGGACCACTGGATGTGGAGGAGGGCCGTTGGCAGATAAAGAAGCTTCCAGCTCTTCCTCACCGCCAACTAAGGCTCCAGGCCACCCCTCCCTCCTTCCACAAGAGCACCACCCTCCTCCCCCCGGCCCCAAGGACACCCCCGAGAGGAGAGCGGAGAACAAGCCATGCCCACCCGCGCTCTATTGTCTGTGGGGAGGCAGGCTCAGCGCCCTTGGCTGCAACTATAGAGTGGTGCACTGGAGTGCTCATTATGGCTCTGTGGGGACTGTACTCCAGGGCATCCAATGTGTAGCTGAGGAGCTCATTACGGCGGAGACTGCCTCAGAGCCGCCGCAGCCAGAGGCGCGCAGCCTGGAGAGGAGATAGCAAAGAGGAGGGCTTCCAGATTAAACTTAATCAGAGCCACCTGTAGCCAGGAAGAGAGCACACACTCCTCCAACTCACCTCATCCTAAGCACAGTAATTTTGCCCCCATCCACTTTCATTCATCTAGCCAGACATATAACGCTGCTCCCCAATGTACATTTAAAACAGGATGTATAATGGCAATTATGCTGCTTTTATGGTATATATATCACAGAGCTGGTAAGTTGGTACTTCAAAGAGGAATTCTGACTGACAAATATTAAAAGCCCTACCAGAACAGCGAATGGACAGAACTTTCTAGAAGGTGAAAATGGCTGATTGTTTGGAGTCAATTAGAGAAAGAAAATGGAAGAAAAAAGGCCTTTTTAGATTCAAATGTTTCGTTTGATGTATGTTTTGATTCTGTTCTATATAAGAATCCCAGTGTTTTATTGTGAAAAAGCAAAGGACATGCTAATGTATCTACACCATTATTTTGTATTTACAGTACACTGTCAGTATACACTGTACAGAACACACTCTTCTCACACTTCTTATTTTAGTCAAACGTTGTCCTAACTCACTTAATTAGGCAAATTTAATACAGCATTTTTTTCATACCAGTTAGGACTCTTTATCACACAGTGACATCAGTTCTTCCTCTTGGGTTCCCAGTTTTAAAGTGAATTCACAGTTGACAGTCACAGTTGATCACAGAGTGAATACACAGAGCACTGTGCTACTTATAGGTTACTGAACAAGCCAACATTTATTTTAACATTATAACAATATATTAGATGTGCTTTGTTTAACACTGCATTTATTATTACAGCTTTTGCAGCTGTCTAACTGTTCATCCTCTGATCAGGAGACTATGAGTGCAAACCCCAGTGCTACTCCAGCTGTCTATAACTGGGAGCCCATAGGGAGGGCAAGTCTAGTGGTGTTATGTGATGGGAAGACTCATAAATAGCAGCAAAGTTGATTCAAACTATATTTTATAGCATTTAACAATGCAGAACCAAATATTTTTTTTAAAGATTTGGAAGAACATTTGGCTAAAATTTGGTGTTGAGTGAACTCAAATTTTTAATCAAATTGAATTTAAGTTGAATTTTTTAAGCTAATGCTTAAACCATGGTCCGAACCAAAGTTTGTGTGTTTTGTTACTTTGTATATATTTGGTCCAGTTAGGTTTGTTTTCACACTGCATTTTCGCATGTGCACCAGACTTTTATTATGACACGCCCACGCGCTGTCGTCATCACTTACGCGGTGTGCGTCTTCCTACACTCGACACTGATTGGTCTGTAGTAAGACGTGCGTCTTGACACATTTAAATACTTTTATATAGTTTTATATATTGATGCTACAGTTTCTTTAGTTTGCTGTGTCATCTCTTTTCTCTCTCATCCTCTCAGAAAATAAGCTGCACGTTTCAGCATTTTTGTAAGTTTTTCAAGCTGATTTTTCACATGTTCATCAGACCAAAATTATATTAAACATGTCGTCTCCTCCTCGCTCCATGTGCTACCACTGCTCATTTTTTCAGCTGTTCTGGTTATTTTACTTCTGTTATTGTAGTTGAATGTTGTTGAACGCCTGCATCAACTTCCTGTATTTGGTCCGAAAGTCCGAACCTTCTGGAAAAGTGTTTTCACACTGTACACAAACCGGATCATGGTTCAGTAGGACCAGAACGAGACCATCTCTTTTTGTCGGACCAAATTTTGCTCCTTTGGTCCGGACTGTGGTTCGTGGCCACTTTCACACCTGCTATTTTGGTTCGGACCAAACTGAAAAGTCCAAAAGTCCGAACCAAACAGTGTAGGTGTGAAAGCACCCTTAAATTCAACTTGACTCCACTTTGCTTAAACCTATAAGCTTAAAGTAAAATCAAGGTAGTACAGAATTACCACTTGTTTAAAAGCTAAGGCAAAGCAAGATGACTTATTATAATTATTATGCTTTACAGTGCAGACACATTGTTGCATTTACTTCTCCAGGGGAAAAGAGCATATCTCTATATTTTCATAAACTAACTTTAAAAACAGTGAAATAAAGGTAAAAATCTTCAGTCAGAACAGAAAGATTAGAGTACATAATATTTTAACTTCATTCAAAATTATCTTTAATAAATACATTTCTACAGAATCTGACACAATTATGTTCCCTAATTAAAGACACTGAAGTTATACACCTTAAAGGTTCCACCATATGAACAGGAACATTAATGCCCCAGTGACTGTCCAGGAATTTTTCTAAAAGTGAACCAGTTGGTTACTGGTTCTGGGACACGTTTTCAGTTCCTCAGATATAAACACTGCAAAGCAATACAAAGGCTGCAGAAGTGCAAAATTAAGTTAAAAATAAAATTCTAAGTTTAAAATCAAACACGTTCAGCTGCCATTGCTAATTGTCAGCATGTTCCACACTTAAAAGACAGGCCACCCAAACTTTAGAAGTCAAATAATGAATTCAAATAACAGCATTTTCAGAACTGTGGTTTCTTTGAATCAGTCACACATAAAACAATGATGTCCCGCTTTCATGATACAAGCATAATCAAGTGAATAAGACCTATGTATCATAGCCCATCAGAATGTGCCAAAGATGCTTCTCTCAAGACTGTCATCACTTTGCCATGGTAAGACATTGCAGATTGATAGAGAATGAAACTTTTGAGCTGCTTTTGTTCTTCGCAGGTCCTGTGCAGGCAGTTTGCAGTGTTCAGAAGGGATTAATGAAAAGCGTGTGATGTGATTTGCATAACTGAATTGCCTCTGTGATTTCTCCTTCCTTGCACACCTCCCCTTAGGTATTGAAACATTCCGAAACATTCTTTGAAACAAACTGTCAGGCGGCTGTCTTCTTACCAGGAATACAAAGAGCTCGCCAAGCAACAGTACGCCACCGCCTGACATGCACTAAACGCAGGATACGCTTCTCTACCTCAGAATACAGCTCCTGCCTGTAAGCTTAAAATGAAATCAACCTAATACAGAATTACCATATGTAAATGTATGTATAATGCAGTTCACATTGAGCATTTGTTTAGAAGCAAGGGGAAAACAAGCTTTGAAAAGTTTCTTTAACAGTATCAGAGCACCTGAGGTTGACAGGAGTTGATGTTTTGCCACCAAAGTGAAACTGGATTTTGCATTTGTCTAAAAGAAACCAAAAATGATAAAACCACCGGATCATCTTGTTATCACGGGGTAGTGCTCTGTACCTTGTGAAAAGTGAAAGCGCACACTCACTGACCAATGTGCTTATACGCAGAAGAATTTAACTTCCGCACTTTAACCCACCTGTGCAATAAAACACACACATACACACTGGGGGCAGACTTGCTTGGAGTGATGGGAAGCCCTATTCACAGTGCCTGAGTAGCAGTTGGGGGCTAGGTACCTTGCTCAAAGGCACTTTAGGCAGCTCGGGGGATTGAACCAGTGATCTCCCAGTCCCAAGGCTGGTTCACTAACCTTGAGCCAACGGCTGCCCCAAAATTATTTCTACAACAAGCACATTTTTTTTAAATCAGTATTTGCTGTTAGCATTCTATAAGTCAGTAGTCAACAACGCTCATCCTGGAGATCTACCTTCCTGTAGGTTTCACCTCCAACCCAAACCTACAACACCTCATTCAGCTTATCAAGAAATTCTGAAGGTAATAATTAGCTGAATCATGTGGGGTCAATTAGGGGTCAAGCTAAAGTTTATAGTAAGTTGGGTAATATGAGCTTAAATTTAGATCACAGTATTTTCCACTGTTCTAATGATAATATCACTGTATATAATGATAACAACAACAACAACAACAACAACAACAACAATAATAATAATAATAATAATAATAATAATAATAATAATAATAATAACAATAGTAGTAGTAGTAGTAGTAGTAGTAGTAGTAGTAGTAGGTTGGGTGCCTTGTTGAAGTCTTCCAAAATGACATTTAATTGAATGCGCTGTAGTAATTTTTATTTATAGAGCACATGACAAATTAAAAGCCAAACAATAAAAATAGTCTTTAGCCTTTTTAAAAAAAAAAACTGAAACAGAGGAGGCAGTCCGAATGTCCAATGGAAGGCTGTTCCAGAGTCTAGGTGCTGCAACCTCAAAGGCTTGGTCACCTGAGCCTGAGCTGAGATCAAGGAAATATACTGAGGAGCTATAAAGCCTGTCTCCCAGGTAAGGGAATCCTGATATAAAATAGTGATCCAGTGAACATGGCACCAAAATGACAGCCATCTTGGATTCAGCTTCAGTTTACAAATAAGAAGGTTGTTGTGTGACATTTCAAACTGGTAAAAAATGTACCCAGACAAACAGTTGTGTCCTTTATGTCAATGTAACTTTATTCATTCTCATGTTAAAACAGTGATGTTTCTTCTGTATAGGTGATGGAAATGATGCTGCTGTCAGAGATTATGTTGCAATGCAGTTTCCCAAAAGTGGGGTCCACCTGAGTAGTCACCACAGTCTCCTGACTTCACCCCTTTGGATTTCTATCTGTGGGCTCATGTTACGTAATTTCTTTACCCTGTGAAGGTACAGAATGATGTTCATCTTAAAGACTTGATGTTGATGTGTGTGCTAGCATTCACCCAGATGTTTTGAAACATGGTGGACAGCATATCCAGTACATTCTGCTGCACACACCCAATTCATACCTCATTTGCCTTCTTGTTTGTATCTCTAAAGATGAATCTAAGATGGTAGAATATGAGATGGATGCCATGTTGATTTCCCTCTTCTGCCACAGTTTGGGTCTAAAATTGGATTGCTGTTTGCCAAACCATTTTCATCTTATATAGATGTTACCATAATTTTGAGTCCCTCCTTAAATCCAGACACTGCAAGCCAGATTCAAGCTTTTATTAAAGCTTTTATTTATTTTCTGCTTTTTAGAGGATTGCACAGCCTAGTCCCACCCTTCTATGGTACCAGATTTTGTGGCTCTTTCTTACTGATTGTTTTTATCACCTCATTCATTCTCAATTTTCTTTATTGTTGTTTGTAGTTGAACTTTAATTCTGGGCTTAATGGGTTTGCTGGATTTAAATTTTGTTTTCTGTTTTGTTTTTTTTTACCTAATTTTCTCTCCAATTTTTGTTTGCCAATCGATCCACCCATTCATTGACTCTCCCTATCACTTGTAATGTCCCTGACTCTAAGAGGGTGCAGACTCACACAGGCCTCCTCTGATACACGTGAAGTTAAACTACCACCTCTTTTCAAACTGCTGATGAGGCATTGCCACCGGGCAGCCGACACTCTTAGAGGAAAGCGCAGGATCCTCTGTTCTGATGGATCACCTGACAGACACCTGAGCAGGCTGACATTACATAGTAGTGCTGGAGAGAGTGACATTACAGAATGACCTTCATGGCAAAGTTTTGCTCTCTCTCAAGCCCCGGCTGCAAGCAGCATTCGAACATGTGATCCTCAGATCATAGTGACAGCGCCTTAGTCTACCGAGCCCCTCAGGGCCCCCAGTGTTTTTACTACTGCTATTTTAACTATTGTTTTATGAGCAAACTCATTCTTCCTCATCATGCACGGCATCTCATCTACAAGGTCTCTGTTTAGAATAGCAGAGAGGAACAAATCAGTGAACAATAAATATTTTTTAAGGATTAGCTAAGCTGATCAATCTTTTACATGCATTTTGTATTTTTTCATGGTATCCATGGTAATGGCAAAATCCATATCATGGGACAACGTCATATTGTTATTCACTTTAATACTGATATAGCTACATTGACTAGTCTGCAGGAAGGTAGTTTTCCACTGTTGCAATCCATGAATTTTGTCTAGAATCACATCTTGAACATTTTATATGGTCTGCAATAGCTTATGAGGAGTTTCCAGATATAACTGCTCAATTAATGTGTATGATTTAAGTCAAAATGTAAATTTTTATGATAAAAATACTATATTTCAGTTAAGGCTTATATAACCAACTAGACTTAACATGTCTAGCTATGTTAAAGCTCCTTTTTAGAGATTCTCAGGAGTACTGTACATCCTGCAGCGTTGCCACATTTTCCTGCTCAAACACACCTGATTTAACTCATTAGTTAATTGCCATATTTAGTGGTGTTGTAGACTGCTGGAGAGCGCTGGCGTGTTGCTGTGTTTGAGCAGGAAATTCACCAAATTCATCTGGATTCGGGTCCTCAGTGTCTGTTCCCTTGCTCTACATTTTATTACCTTGCCATTAGAGTTGTAACAGTATATTCATGTTTGGTATGATGACAATTCTAATTAAAAGATTCTATTTACCTTTTGATATTCCATGTGGTAATATTTTTCTTGGCTGGACAAATAAATGTTCTCAAATATAATTATTCCAATAAAATAAGATGTAACAATTGTAACCCCTAAAATATACAGTTTGTTTATCCATTGGTGTATATCATAAGCCCTATGCCCTTCACACACACACACACACACACACCTCCAGCTGTTAAATATTCTGTATATGATTCTTTCTAAAACAAAAGCCTTGTATTCAGCCATGCCTTTCCCTTCAGCCACACCTCCCACCTTCCGTTTGTGCTCTCAGCCCTGTGTTGTGAAGCCCAGAGAAACACAGGGAGGGCCAATGGGGGAGGACTAACATGCATGTGCACCTGGCCCAGCTATGAAAACAAAGAGCAGAGAGTAACACACACGGAGGGAGTGTGACAAGTGGTTTGCTGTTACATTACTGTTTAAAATGTTGTAAATATCACCTTTAAGCACTGGGGTATTGCAGCCAGTGGCACAGAGAACATTTCACCAGTAGAGAAAAGAAGAGATTCAATTAACTACCAGCAAATTCTGGAAGCAAACAGACTGTCTGTAAAAAAAAGGTAAAAATGAAAAGAGCATGGCTTCTACAAGAGGATAATGATCCCAAACACACATCAAAATCCACTGGAGACTACTTCAAGAAATGCAAGCTGAAGGTTTTGCCATGGCTCACTGTCCTCCAACCTAAACATCAACAAATCTGTAGATAGACCTCAAAAGAGCAGTGCATGCAAGACTGCCCAAGAAATCTCACAGAACTAGAAGCGTTTTGCGAGGAAGAATGGGAGAAAATCCTTCAAACATGAACCTAAAGGCTCTTCTCTGACTACAAAATGCATTTACAAACTGTGGCAAGGATGTGTTACTAAGTACTGAACAACTTTTTCATCACATCATTTGTGTTTTTATTTTTAAATTTTTTTTGTTAATTTGAACAGATGCTCAAACCTTTGCCTGTGCATGTATAAATAGATGTACATGTACCTGATGCATCTGTGTATGTTCATGTTATCACCTCCACTGACCATATAGGTGCACTTTGTAGTTGTACAATTACAGATTCATCAGTTTCTGTTTATACTTTATTTCCCTCTTTTCACCCTGTTCTTAAGTTATCAGAACCACAACAGAGCAGGTATTATTTGGGTGATGGATCATTCTCAGCACTACAGTGACACTGATGTGATGGTGGTGTGTTAGTGTGTCACGAGACACGTGACGTGCAGGTGGGATGGATTACTTACCAATAGGGTTTCAGAATAGTATATGTTTATACTTATCATCCAACCACAATCAAAATCACTCTTTCTGGATGACTCAATTGATCTGGATATGATGTTTTTAATGTTTTTAAATGTAAGTAAGTAGAAGTAAAAGTTGTCTGAAAATAATTACTCCAGTAAAGTATAGATAACCAAAATTTCCAAAAAGATAACCAAAAAGTATTTGTACCTCATTACTTGACACCTCTGGTTTTAAAGGTGATAGTGTTAGAATATTTATATTAATTAATATACTATTAATAAAAAGTAATAAATAATTAACTCTTGAAATGAATTATTCTAATAATCTGAGATTTTGGATTTCTGATTTTCATGTATTATAAGCCAAACTGATCAACAATAAAACAAAAATATCATTTTACATGTAATTAATGTAAAATATGACACTTTACCATTTTGAATTAAATTATCCATCCATCCATCCATCATCTTCCGCTTATCTGTTGTCCGGGTCGCAGGGGTAACAACCCAAGCAAAGAAGATCAGACGTCCCTCTCCCTAGCCACCTCTTCCAGTTAATATGGGAGGATTCCAAGGTGTTCCCAGGCCAGCTGAGAGATATAATCTCTCAGAGCCCACATCACTGTGGATGCTGAACCGATCCGTCTGTCCATCTCCCGCTCCCTCTTACCCTCACTTGTGAACAAGACCCCAAGATACTTAAACTCCTCCACTTGAGGCAAGGACACCCTCCCAACCTGGAGAGAGCAATCCACCTTTTTCCGGCTGAGTTTCTGATGAAGCCAGCAGGACCACATCATCTGCAAAAAGCAGACATGGAATCCTGAGGTCACCAAACTGGACACCTTCCACCACTTGGCTACACCAAGAAATTCTATCCATAAAAATTAGGAACAGAATCGGTGACAAAGGGCAGCTCTGGTGGAGTCCAACCTCAACTGGGAACCAGTCTGACTTACTACTTCGCTTGTATAGGGACTGAATAGCCCTTAGCAAAGAACTTTGTATCCCATACTCACGGAACACCTCTCACAGGATACCCCGAGGGACACGGTCAAATGCCTTCTCCAAATCCACAAAGCACATGTAGATTGGTTGAGCAAACTCCCATGAACCCTCTAGGACCCTATCAAGGGAAAAGAGCTGGTCCAGCGTTCCACAACCGGGACGGAACCCACACTGTTCCTCTTGAGGTCAACAACTCTCCACCAGCACTGTAAACAGTGTTGGTGGGAAACTGTTTCCCACTCCTGAGCCACTTGACCATTTGCCAGAATCTTCGAGGAGCAGTCCGATAGTCATTGAATTAAATTATGAACAACAAATCAACTTTTTCACAATATTCTAATTTGTTGTCACTTTACAACAATG
>BRDA01027041.1:4256-14974 GCA_036984385.1 Crenuchus spilurus | reverse complement strand
GACAAAATGCAAGCATTGATTGTGCAAGAATGGACTGCTATCAGTCAGGATTTGGTCCAGAAGTTGATTGAGAGCATGCCAGGGAGAATTGCAGACGTCCTGAAGAAGAAGGGTCAACACTGCAAATATTGACTTGCTGCATTAACTCATTCTAACTAAGCTTTTGTTACTCATAATATGATTGCAATTATATTTCTGTATGTGATAAAAACATCTGACAAACACACATAAAAACCAGAGGGCAGCAGATCATGTGAAAATATAATATTTGTGTCATTCTCAAAACTTCTGGCCATGACTGTATATGTATGAATGATTTAGCACAGTTCACCATGCAGGAGACGAGTACTGTCTATGCAGTACATAGTCATGATGTAGAGTCTGATCACAGTGGGATGAAATACGGTTTTGGTTCTGCAAAGGTCACTCGAGAAAGTGTAGCATACAAAGTATACAACAAAGAGATGCTCTTCAGTCTGTGTTTAAAGACTGTGAGGGATTCTGCTGTTTGAACAGCCAGTGGGAGTTTGTTCCACCATCGCCGTTGCAAGGACAGAGAAAAGTCTTGATGGTAGTCTTCCACATGTCTTGAAGGATGGTAGGTCAAGCCAAGTTAAAGCTCAAAGGGTTCGACACACCATTGCTCATCTGCCATTACAGTTTCAATTCCTACAGGACGTCCGACTGCTCTCCTCTCAACACCATACATTAAGTTCATCAACATTTCACTTCTCTACCCTCCTCTCTCACACACTTCTCTGACATTCTGTGAAAATCATAACTATTTTTCTCTAATCTCTCCTCTCCATTTTTTCCCCCAACTGTCTGTTCACGTATTCCAGGTTCTGGCACCCACATTTTGTCAGCATTAACCAGGGCCTCGTAAACCAAGCCAATCACAATATAGCTCATTAAAATATTCATGAGCCCACTAAAAGACAAAACAGGTTACTGCTGGCAAAGTCAAGACCATATAGTTTTAAATGGGGTTGTAAAATGACCTGACCAAAGTCATATTGATATTTCTCTGTGCAGGGGATGTGAGTTCTAGTTATTCTATGTGGAGTTCTAGAAAACTGAACCTGCAGTCGACAGTGGCACAATGATCATCCAGAGTGGGCCCAGACCCCTAATGCCCATCCATGGTGACAAGGCTACAAATACCTTTAGTGTTTGTCATCATTACCATAAATTGAGTGACCATACTCCCTGTTGTAACTCAAAACTATTGTCTCTCTCATGTTGCGCACCTAGAGGTAACTACACTTTCAAAAAGAGGGATGAAGTTTATTTTACAGCTCATTAAAAGGTAGACTATGGTTCGCTATATCAATTAGTATAGATACATGATAAATGAGTGTCTTTCCAAAAACGTGGTTGCACAGCTGTGTAAAATCAGTGTTTATAAGTTTAACGTATATGAATATGTATTTACATGAGGCCTAAGAAAGCTAACAGTAGCAGCATTCTTGCCCTACATTAACCCTACAGTGTAAGAGCAGTGGCTACAGTCAGAGTGCACAGCTAGGTTAGGACACAGCAGCTTTCAGAAACAGGACCTAGAGTAAGAGGTGATGCAGGTCTGCTTAAGGGCCAACTGAATAGGGCTGGCTGTTTTCAGAGTGACACTGTAATTTCCAGCAGCACTGTGGCTGGCTGAGGCAAGGGTCAGAGCCTGGCAAAGGCCACACATGCAGCACAGTGAAAAGGTTTTTAACGTGGGAGAGCACTTTGGACCTGCTCACAAGGTGACTGGCCAAACCACCCCAAGCATGCTGGCTCCTGCTGGTGCCATGCCACCAGCCACTGACAGTGTCAACATCATTACTGTCAGCTGCAATAAAGAGCCTGGCCTTTTACAAGTTGCCCTGCCACCACCCGCTGACTCCTATCCCCCTCTGTCTCTCTCACTTTCCCTCTCTCTTGCTCTCATACTATGGTGGCTCTTACTCAGACTTACCGTGGGAATGAAGACCTAGCGAATATAATAAACAAAAGGTCACAGCCGAAGTTGCTACGACATCCTTCATTTGTAAACACAGCCCAGAGGCAAACAGTGCACTGTACCCCATAAACATCCTGTCATCTGAAAGCCTAAAGAAGGAGATGTCAGGTGGCTGACAGCCTGTTCCATAATGTACAAGCAAGAGGTAATGACTCGGTATCCGGCCCCTCCACCATCAGTCTGAAGCAGAGGTGATCACTACACTCTTAGCAAAAAGGGTTCTATATAGTACCAAAAAGGGTACTTTGGCTCGTAACAATGAAAGAACCATTTTGGTACTATATAGAATCCTTTACGGTACAATAAAGAGCAATGTTTTGGTTTGTCCAAATGTATTTTGCCTTTTTCTGAATTTAAAAACAATATTGCATAGACCTCTTCATAAAATATCAGCAAAATACCTGCAAATAATTGTATTTATTGAATTAATTCACATAAGTAATTAAAAGTTGTCAATACAGCAATAATAATACTAATTCCAACAACACTGCTACTACAAATAATAAATAATAATAATAATAATACCAACAACAACACTGCTACTACAAATAATAAATAATAATAATAATAATAATAATAATAACAATAATACCAACAACAACACTGCTACTACAAATAATAATAATAATAATATTAATAATAATAATAATAATTCCAACAACAACACTGCTACTACAAATAATAATAATAATAATATTAATAATAATAATGCTGTTGTAGGCATATATACAATATACAAATGTACAAAGAACCCTATCAGAGGTTTTTCTCTTTGAGTGTTCTTAGTTCTATTTAGAACTGGTGCCTAACAGCCCTTAAAGAACCCTTTTTAAAGAGTGTACACACAACATGTTAAAAGTTTTCATTTACTGTGACAGTGTGCTACAATATAGTTGATGTCACTGCTGTTTCGTTGCTCTCAGCCCCAGCATACTGAATTTGAAATGATCATGAAATGCAAAAAATTCAGGACATTTACTTTATTACTGAGTGAACTGTATAAAAATCACAGCCCTTTAAAATTTAGCCCTCTACTTCAGCAGACTGTAAGTCATTGAAACTTCACCTTGAAGGTGATCTATTATAAACCTTTTCCATACAATTCACAAATACATTTCATTAGGGGTCTTGTCTGTGACATGCTGTGTGTAAAACATCAAAAGGTTTCAAAGATTTTTTTTTAAACAGCCCTGCTCAGAGCAGTCTCTATTCCTGCTCACCACACTCACTTTTTCAAGAGGCTGTATACAACAGATTTTAGCCAAGAGAATCAAGTTCTGTCATCACAAACAGATCCTCTGCTGAAAGTCGATACCAACTCGTTTACTGAAATGATTCTTTGGGAGGTGACTCTCCAAAACTATCTTAACTCCCACATAAGAGCAAAACAACAGCATAAACCACATTTAGCTGCTCTAAGCCAGATTATAACCAGGTCAGCATTATAACACCCATGGAAGTCACATAAAAATACTACAAGCACAAGATATTTATACAGCACATAGAGCTGCCTTAAGTTTAAGCTTGTAATTCCATTGTGAATATTGATAACTCTCTGGAGTCAAAAATTCTGCAAAAACACATAAGATTTTATCCTAGAAACAAAACTAAACATACCCCGGAAACCTTAAAGGGTCTACTTTTCAAATATATATAAGTAGAATCAAAATATATTTTTAGTTATGTGTAAGAAGAGCATAACCACAGACATATTTTTCCAGTGCGAGTTAGAGTGCGGCGCTTTTTTTCCTGCTCACTGACGCGATGTGCCATTCATATAATGAGAACAAGATGACAACATTCCGAAAATGCCAGTGGAAGATTAGCAGCTCAGGAATTTGTGAAAATGCCCATTTGGTCTCTATAAACAAAGAGCGCTCACCTGAACAAAGGCCTCTCACCTTATACCTATCTCATGAATATCCAATATAGGAACAAGTGACACAGTAAAACACTTTCACCTCACATTAGTTAAGCTTTAGAAATAAAATCACACACAATGTGTAAACACTGTAATGAGCAGTGTGTAGTCAATACCTCTGTTTATTCAGTTCTGAGCTCAAAAGTCTTGACTAGAAATGTTTAGAGTGTTTTTCACAATATATCAGCACATCTGAAAACAGGTTTTTGGAAAGTTTAAGTTTAGAGCAGATTTAATCAGAATATAGATTTATGACACTCTTACTGTTCTGACACTGTTGTTGCTGAGTTTGTGCTGAACTAAAGCCTGTGTAACAGTTTGGAAACTAAGTTTAGATGTGTGTAATTTGTAAAAAGTCAAAGCATGTCAGGCTACATCAGAGTGTCTTAAATACTCTCAGACTCCAGAGAGTTGAACACAGAACGAATTACAAAGCTGAAGCTAACTTTTTATTTGAATATCCTAACAGGCACTGGAATGTAACTGCTGTAGCATTTAAGGTGGAACAGGAAATTCAGAAACCACAGAAATGCTTTTCCCTTGTCTGCATTGCCATTGACACAAAGCATACACATACAGGTTCTGTTCTCTCTCTGCCACACAGACTCAATATGGAATAACTAAGATGTCAAGCTGCAGGTGGGGCTACTCAGATGGGGGCAGAGTTAATTCTAGAGTCTCCTTTTTTGCGTAATAAGGGGAGCCCAATTCTGAATACCTCTTGTATTCACACCTAGACCACCCACAACTGTCTGGCTATGTTATTCTACAGACCGTGTGTTGTTAGGCATTCATTATATAAAATTAGATTTATGTAATCTAATAATGACCACTGTTTTGTAACTGCTTGCAAATATTTTGTATTTCATGATTGTCTGAAGTCTCTTATCTGGATGTTTAATATCATCTCTGGTCTCTCAGCCTCAGTTTATTAATGCTGTTGTATGTTTTGCCATTTTAGATAAATCTGTACACCATTATAAAAGGTGGTAAAATTAATAATAACTACAACAAGCATCATGTGTGTTAGATATGTAATTAACACAAAACAACAACTAAAGCTCATATAACCACAGAAAGTTTTTGGATGGGGTTCTTGGACAAGCCGTTTTTTTTTTTTTTTTTTTTTGGGCCCACCGTTTAATGTTCACCATACACATACAATGAGATGGCACTTTATGGTAAAATCTGAACAAAAAACTACAAATACAAAAATTGCACCATAATATGCTACTTTTGTTCACTTTTTAAACACCACACTCATCTGTGTGGTAGTGCAACTGTATTAATGGTTTTTCAGCATCTGATCCAGTTTATTCCTTGTGGTTGGGCTATGAAGCTGCTGGTTTGCATTCAGACAACAAAATGTTGCCTTTCTGACCTCTAGTGGATATTTTTTAGCCTAACATACCTCTACCAATTGGTAGAGATGACACAATCACATTAAGTTTAACTCCTTCTTTAATAAGATATAGCAAATCAAATGTACTCTACCAAATGGTTGAGCAGGATGTTAAAGAGCTAACTTATTATTAGAAGTCAAATGAGCTTTGTAAGTTATAATACCCACTGCATAATCAGTCACTTTCTGTACCTGTATGCTGGCTTTGGCCAGGCCTTATGATCAGAATGTCATTGTGGCACAACTGATGTGTCAAACACATTAAGAGGCAAGAAATGCAAGTCATGAACTCTTGACAAGACACAGCTGTTAACTGAAAGCCATTCCAGGTGACTACCTCATAAAGCTGACTGAGAAAATGCCACGAAAGCTGCACCTAAGCAAGAGGTGCTACTGTGAAGAATGTCAAATATAAACATATTCTGGTTTAACACTTATTTGTTTACTAAATGAATAAGGTAACACTTTCTATGAAGCCTGCATTTACAAGTCATTATAAATGTGTTTATAACTCTTTATAACTTGGTAATAATGTTTTGTAAGCATACTTATTAACTCTAATAATGCATCATGAGGCTCTAATTATATATTATAACTCAGGGTTTGATGACTTATAAACATGTTATAACATTAATGTAATAATTCATTATAATACATAAGCAAATAATGTTCTGCACTGTTATAAAGGCCTTATTACAATTATAAAGCATTATAAACATTCAAAATGTCATCACAGACTGCTTCAAGTGACTGACATTTGAAGTTTTTTCCTCATTATAAACATTTTCGATCATTGCAATGCTTTATAAGCAGACAATAACCAGAGCAGTTATAAAGGACTTATGAAACCTGTATTTATAAGACATTATAAATGTGGTTATAACTCTTTGTAGCTTTGTGTTAGATAAGATTTTATCTAATTAAATGTATTAATTAGCCTTTTATTATCCCACATCGGGAAATTTGCATTGTTACAGCAGCATATACAATATACACAATAGTTGAGGGAGGGAAGAGAAAAAAATAGGTAGATAAGGTGTGCAAGATACAAAATAGTTACTCAGAATAAACTCTGAGCTCTAAAAATAAAGATAAACATCTGTTACAAAAACTACAAATTTACAAGTAAAGAAAAACAATTGCACATGTCCCAGGTATTGCACAAGGTACAGTATACTGAAATTGTTCTTAAATACAGTATACAGTAAACATACTTATAAAGTCAAATGATGCATCATAAAGCTCCTATAATGAACTATAGATTTGTAATAATCATATAATAACTTTCACTATACATTTAATGCACTTTTTCCTTTTAATGCATGAATTTAGATTGAATGTCACCTGTGAATAATTATAAAGCAGCTAAAATACATATTAGCAATAATAAACACATATAAATGTTTATAATGCCATAAATGAGTGCTTCAAGTAAAGTGATGTTTATTATTGTTATAAATGAATTATAAGGTACTATAAACATTACTGTTGTAAAACAAGGTGAAAATAAACTGATTATAAAAGACACATTATTCAGGGTTCTTGCAGGTTTTGGTGAGTTCAATTTAAGACTTTATTAAGACCTTTTAAGACCATTCTCAGTGAAATTTAAGACCAACATGACAAATTGCCAAAAATATTCTAATGATCCCAAATATTCTCAAAACATAATTTTTATAAATTCAGTTATAGTTGAGGATTAATTTCATTCAATATTAGAATTAGAGATAGAAAAAATAGAGAATTAGAACATTCTCATCACAAGTAATCTTACCAACACAACACTAGCATGTATAAACACAACCTCACTGTACTATGTCAGTGTTCTTCTTTTTTATCACCAATCTCAGTATCAAGGGTCTTGCTGGCTCAACACATCTGCGCACGTTCAGAATTGTGGCACAAACATAAAGCCATATCGAATAACACTGGAAAAAGTCGACAGATGTGTCACTAGTCGCTTTTTTGGGGAAAAAAGTCTGAAAATTCACTAAATATAGCAACGAAGGTTGCCAAACAGTGTAAGTATTATTATGCAGTTATCATGGAATTTGTAGTTTAATCACAACGGTCCACACCGGCAGCCCCCACATAAACACAGAACTACATTTACACTGATGCATTTAGCAGAAGTTAGCCAAAATAACTTCTCTGGAATTAAAAGTAAAAAGTTAAGACTTTAATAAATTTAATTTTAAACTTTGGAAGGATATCTGGCCATTTTTAAGACTTTAAAAGGCCTTACATTTAAAGTTTAGAATTTTAGACTTTTTAAGACCCTGCTGGAACCCTGATTATTGCCATTTTAAAACTTCAATTCTTCAATTTCAAAGAAAACAGACTAAAGCATACAATTATTTTGTACTTTGAGAAGAATAATTTCACTCTGTCTAAGCACTCACATGTAGTTCAGTTCAGTTGTAATACATTTTCAGGCACACTTGTGTATTTTCTGATATAAAATTTCATGTCAGTCACTTTATTGAAGCACTCCGTGATAACATTTTGAATGTTCATAATGCTTTATAATTGTAATAAAGCCTTTATAACAGCGTATATCATTATTTGCTTATAATGCATTATAATGAATTATAACATTAATGTTATAACATGTTTATAAGTCATCAAACCCTGAGTTATAACATAATGAGAGCCTCGTGATGTATTATAAGAGTTTATAAGTATGCTTACAAAACATTATTACCAAGTTATAAATAGTTATAAACACATTTATAATGACTTTTATATGTAGGCTTCATAGAAAGTGTGACCAATAATTCTATACGTGTCTCTTCATAGTTTGGATGACTTTAATTAATCTACAATGACTGGTAACATTGACGTTCAGTGAACAGACAGAGAGAAAGAGTGAGGGCCATGAATAGAGCAGGAGTGACAGGATCCTTGTTATTATCAAAATCATATTTAGGCTTCACTTTTCAAGAGGTACACTTAAAATGTCCATAGATGGTTTACTGTGTCGCGTCAGAAAACAAATGAACTGAGAACATAATCAGAAAAGTTATCAGACAACTAGGCAGAGTTGCTGGAACGAAAAAAAAAAAAGACTCTACTTCAGTAGTTAACTTCTTTCCGTGCAGTTAAAAGAATGATTTCTATAGTTTTTGACACTGTTTCCGTACTCCATGGTTTAATTATAAGCAAATCTAGGTCAGGCAGAACTGCAGGAAGCAAAAGAAGAATAACTGAAGCGTCTGGCTGCCAAATGTTCGCAACAACTTCTTTTTCTCTCTCTTTCATGTGAACCAACACCTTGCATCTGTGGGCCACTTCTCGATTCACCCCACAAAGCATCCATCTTTCATTTCTTCTATCAAGCGCTGCCCCTACTATTGTTCAGAAGTGCTCATTTGCAGAAAATGTCGACCAATTAAATCTCAGACAATATGCAGGCAAGCAATATATTTATTTCCAGTCAATACATAATGTGCATACCATTTGTAAAAGTAACAGCGTGACCTTTGTTGGATCTGATGGAGCAGGAAATATGGCTTAATGACCAATTGGTCAAGTGCAGATTTATCCATTATTGCTGTTAAATGTTGAATGGCTCCAACAATGCCTGCAGTGAAAATGTCCAAAATGTTGTGACAGTCCAAAGCTTGATTCTCTTATTCTATTGTGTATTTAACACTTACTTGGCATGCATTACATTCATTTAATTGGTCACTCGATGCAACTCTATTACTGCAAATTATGTTGATGTCCTTTGTAGGCACAGAGGGTCAGATGTGCTGAGGAACCCAAGTCATTGTAACTACATGTGTTTGAAATTTAACAGAATATTGTTGTTCAGCTGAGCTTTATAATGCCTGTCACACTAGAATGAATGGGAGTGAATGTTCCGAGATGAAAATGTGCATCCAGTTTGGCAGTTCATTAAATTGTTGCAATAAAGGCCGGACCAAAAGACAACTGAACACAAGAAAGACAGATGAACATACTGTTTGAATTTGCTTTCAGTTAACTGAAACGAAACACACTGAAGCTGGTGCTGGTGACTGGGAGTGGAAGTCTAAGTATTTGTACCTACATAAATTTAGCCAAATTTCAAGCTAACTTCTGGCAGTACATATGAATGGCCATGTGTGCTTGAGCCTACATCCATTTCCCAGAGAAAAAGCTATTATGTGACAGACTGGGCAGCCTCTTAAAAGAGCCAGGGCGTTGGTCACCTGGTTGATTAGGTCCTTGGTTCAAAAAGTTATGTGACTCAAAAAAAAAATAAGTGGTTAACAATCACGATATACATGACTAACAGAGCTAAAGGTGTCCACCTGCTTTTCATTTACCACTTTTTCATCCCATGCTGGCCTGGCCAGTGTAGCCTCACGACCAGCAACATCTGGCTTCTCTAGAAAAGTTATAATAAAAAAGTAAATATGGATGAGTTACGCTTTCACTCCAAAGGTTTATACATCTTTGCCAACACACACCAATATTTGCAAACACTCACCCACCACTAGCTAATCCCTTTACAATTGGCTTGTTAATACAAATACCATACTCACTCGACTGAAACATTCAAAACTGCTCTAACTTGCATTGCTCAGATGATGAACAATAACTAAATAGAATACATTGATGACCTACTCAATGTGTCCTCAATAAATGTATATTTTTAAAATAGTTCAAGGTTTCTTTAAAAAAGGAACTGTATCTATTTACAAATGACATTTTTCTTCAGACTGATGACATATTAGACTGCAACATTCCATGAGTACAGACAGACTGTATATATAAAGCAGTATACTGAAGTTCAAAGCTACCATGAACAGAACAAGATTCAAAAACCCATGAAAGACATAGAAAAGCATAGTTAGACCTCTGGAATGCTATGTTTACAAAAATGAATGACAGTCCACCACAAATGAGGTCAAACATGCCATATAGATACAAATTATAAGCACTGGCACGTGAATGCCAGTCCTTGAATGCCACCAGAAGAAGGCAGAGCCTCAGTAAAATGTTCACCTAATCGGGTCTTTAGAGAGAACAGGAGCAAATGTGTATGAGTATCATAGTGGAGAACCTTATAACAGTGGTTCTACAGATCTACCACCCAGCGGAGTTTAGCTCTTCCCTTACAAATCTGATCCAGATGATGGGTTCAGGGTCATCTGTATATCAAAGTCTGGATCTGCACTCTCCAGTGTAGTAGGCCTGTCTTAGTGAGCTGTCTAACTAGACATTGTATGCAGTATCAAATAAAAGTTTGGACACGTTCTGGACATTCAGTTGTTCATGATGTAAAAATGTTCTACATTGTAGATTAACACTAAAGTCATCTAAACTATGAGTAAACACATCTGTAATTATTTAATAAACAAAGTATCAAATCTACTGAAATCACAATTAGATGTTACATC
>BRDA01027030.1:0-11191 GCA_036984385.1 Crenuchus spilurus | reverse complement strand
AGACATGGACTGGATTATCAGGTGCTAGCCTGCTACAAGCAACCAGAGACAGATGGCATTGGAGAGAAGTGACTCGTCTGTGCAGCCTACTATTGTGACGCCATGATGGCGTGTGACATGACGACATGCTTTGTGTACATCAATTATTTTCATTTTAGAGTGCTACACAGATGCTTAAGTCCAAGGCTGCCAATTTTTGGGATACGGTTTGCACCATCTGCCCTTTTCTAATAATGACTGTAAACAAACATAACAAGTCCTAACAAGCTAACTGAGGCCTATGCCTTTGGTAAGCATCTGAGAGGTCAAATTTGACATTATTTAAGAGTAAGCATGTACAATCAAAAATAATAAACCTATCTTGATTAAATCTGTAGAAATCAATGTTAATTCTTAACTTCATGTGATTTGGAGAACAGTTAATCTTCTACTCACCTACCTATTAACAGCAACAGAAACTGACCAAGGGTGCCCAAACATTTGCCTGCCACTGTATGTGCATGAGTGTGTGTGAGTGCATGGTGCATGTGTGTGGGTGTGTGTGTGTGGTGAGAGGAGGAGGGTTTCATCCTACAATGGTAAGTGCTTCTAATCCTTTCCTGAGGCTTTAGACAACAGAAATACAAATTTAAGGCTGCATTAATTACCGGATTTTAAAAATAAACAATAACCCTGCCCTAGAAAAGAAACGCTCATGAATAAACAACAGAGTAGATTTACATTATTATCTTTATATTACAGTTAAAACAAACCGTACAATAATATGTAACCTCTGAATGACCTGCATAACTGCATAATTGTAAGGACGTTGCACAAACATGACATGTTGGCTTAGTCAGTCTGCATATATCAGTGAATCTTCACACTAAAATTGATGTTACAAACAAACTAAAAATGATTTCTACAGCACTGAATATGCTACTAAAACTAAAATTGGGAACACAACTGCATTTTGGATTTTTTAAGATATAATAATTAAAAAAGGATGCTGTAATATGTATACAGTACCAGTCAAAAGTTTACCTTATCACTCATTATCATTCAATATTTTTATTTTATTTTATTTTTCCTACATTGTAGATTAATATTAGTCATCCAGACTGTGAGTGAACACATAATGAATCATGTAGTAAACTTAAAAGTGTTAAACAAACCAAAACATGTTTTAGATTTTACTTCAAAGTAGACACACAACTGATGTCTCAAACACATTAAGAGGCAAGAAATGCAAGTCATGAACTCTTGACCAGACACAGCTGTTAACTGAAAGTCATTCCAGGTGACTACCTCATAAAGCTGACTGAGAAAATGCCAAGAAAGCTGCATCTAATCAAGAGGTGCCTACTGTGAAGAATGTAAAATATAAATATATTCTGGTTTGTTTACTTGTTTGTTTACTAAATAATTACAGATGTGTTTATTCATAGTTTAGATGACTTTAGTATTAATCTACAATACAGAACATTTTTAAATCATGAAAAAGCACTGAATGTCCAGGTGTGTCCAAACTTTTGACTGGTACTGTATAAACAATCAAACTAATTTATATTGCTGAAAACAAAACAATGATTCTAAACATCTGAGTGTTTGTTAAGGATTCTCTTTATCATTCTGGTGTTGAGTATGCTTTGTTGAGTAGGCCCTTCACTGATAATAACTAGTTTGGTGACCAGCTCTTCATGTCCCATGTAGACCTCTTCTAGGTCTTCATTTTCTGCCGCAATTCAGGCCACCATGTCAAGTTCACTGAGTTGAAGCACTCACACCAGACATAAGAACAAAGTGCATCTGTTCGATGCTTGATTAACTGATATCAGCTCTGGCCTTGTGCTCTGACAACCCCTCGGTAATGACGACCATTGCCACCGGGCCTTTGAATTCTGATGATGTTTTATGACTCTTAATTGGGCCTGGCTGACCCAGCTCCATTCCATTGGTTCTGAGAAGGAGCAGAGGGGTGGCCTGTGTCCACAACCTCATCTGATTGGACATTCCCCTTGACCTGCACCTTGGAGGGACGGTAAGGACACGTCTCAAGTTCAGCCTGAGCCTGGGTGGCACCTGGATCAACTTACTTCCACCTGTCTCTTGCAGTGGGATCCGCTCACCCCTTGCCCTTCAGCACACACTGCTTAACATACCCCCCAAACACAGCTCCACTTACAGCTGTTAAACAAAACCCACCATGACGGACAAAACCACCTCATGGCTTCTAGGGACTGAAGAGTAAATTAAACCAATAATGGGTGATGAGGAGAGACCCTGTCAATCCACCTATTCTGGTAAGTCATGTTTACATCTCTTCTCTACATCTCTTCCAGTAAGGAGTAATCAACGTGATTCAGTTTTTTGACAAATACAAGTGAATGTGGGTGTTAATCAGTTCATGCAGCATTTTATATTTTGTCATAATTTTGTGCATAGATCAAACCAAGTCATGTTTGCATTGGTTGTGGTTCCTTAGCCTTGTTATTACATTAATAGTTTCATTATTATTATCATCACAAATTTAGAAATTAACTTAGGCATTAAGGACTTTAATTAATTAATTGGTAACTACTAGGAAACATGTTTCATAGTCCCCTGAAGGTCTAAAGAGTTAAGTAGTCTATAATATGAATGCATAACTCCTTTATGTATGATTACTGTATGCTGTATATTTACTATAGTATGAAGTAGCCACCTGTTTTGGTTATTGCATCTTTGGTTGTGCAAAAGAAAATGCTTAGTGTTTCTCTGTGAGGCTGAGCAGAGCCACAAATGACCTGCCATTTGTATAACCTCATAGACAGGTGAGATTATTGAGAAATGCCTCTCTGGTGGTGTCCAGTCACAGGTAGCAGATGGTGTAGCTGGGGCTTGAACCGGAATCCTTGCAGGTGGGTGCACATCTCCAGTGCAGAATAATGGACATTCCTGTGAATAAAACATGCTCTTCAAGAAACATTTTGAGTGATTTTGTTTTTTCTCAGTGTACTCCAATCTTAGGGGTTTTTGGCCTGAAATCATTGATGGTGAATAACAGAAGTGTGAGGCTTAGCTTTGCTACGCAGTTCTTCTACCTGAAGCAATCTTTCCTGGTAACACAGCAAAAGAAGTTGACAGAGTCAAGTAAACTTCAATGAAAGAATGACTCAAGTAGGACTTTAATAAACCAAAACATACAATATTAAAGCTGAAATATTCCAGACTAATGTCAAGAACTGTAGAGGAACATTGAAAAGCCATATTAAAGCACAGGGTGTGATGTTAGATGCTATTCTTCTCTTTCTCTGGGATCTTTTTGGTTTAAAATAAAAAAGCAACAGCAAATCATTATATATAATAACTCAGGGTTTGATGACTTATAAACATGTTATAACATTAATAGCAAATAATGATCTGCGCTGTTATAAAGGCCTTATTACAATTATAAAGCATTATGAACAATCAAAATGTCATCACAGAGTGCTTCAAGTAAAGTGATTGACATTAGAAAATACAATGATATCAGAAAATACAATGCACATGAGTGTACGTGAAAATGTATTACAACTGAACTGAACTACATTTGAGTGCTTGAACAGAGTGAAATTATTCTTCTCAAAGTACAAAATAGTTGTATGGTTTAGTCTGTTTTCTTTGAAATTGAGGAATTGAATTTTTAAAATTGCTCAGGGTTACCGTGGGGTCTTAAAAAGTCTAACATTCAAAACTTTAAATTTAAGGCTTTATAAAGTCTTAAAAATGGTAAGATATCCATCCAAGGTTTTAAATTATATCTCTTAAATTCTTTACTTTTCTTAAATCTTACATATTTACTTTTGATTCCAGAGAAGCTGGTCTAATTGGAAGATAGTTTGGCTAACTTCTGCTAACATTGACTAAATGCATCAGTGTAAATGTAGTTCTGTTCTTTGTGTTTATGTGGGGGCTACCGGTGTGGGCTGTTGTCTTTAAAATACAAATCCCATGATAACTGCATACTAATACTTCTGTGAATACACTTGGCAACGAGTTTTCAGACTTTTCTGTCCCAAAAAAGGGACTAGCGACTTTTCCTGGTGTTATTGGATATGGAGTTATGTTTGGGCCACAATTCTGAGTACGGGCGGATGTGTTGAGAGAGCAAGAAGATGTTTGCACACACATGAACTCAATAATGTATACAAGGGCATACAAAGACAAGCTTGTGCAACTCAAGACCCTTGATACTGAGATTGGTGATAAAAAAGAAGAACTCGGACATAGTACAGTGAGGTTGTATTTATACATGCGAGTGTTGTGTTGGTAAGGTTACTTGTGTTGAGAATGTAACTGTCTGTTCTAATATTTAATTAAATTAATCGTTTTCAATAACTGAATTAATACAAATAAAATGTTTTGAGAATGTCTGGGATCATTAATGATTATCTGGGATAAATAATGTGTCTGTGCTTTTATAACCAGTTTGTTTTCACCTTGTTTTACAACAGTAATGTTTGTAGTAGATTATAATTCATTTATAACAATCATGTTAAACATCACTTTACTTGAAGCACTCATTTATGGCATTATAAACATTTATTATGTGTTTATTATTGCTAATATGTATTTTAGGTGCTTTATAATTATTTACAGGTTACATTCAACCTAAATTCATGCATTATAATGCATTATAAGAAAAAAAGCATTAAATGTATAGTTAAAGTTGTGTTACTATGTGTGTTACTAGCTTTATGATGCATTATTTGATTTGATTAAGTGTGCTTACAAAGCTTTATTACAAAGCTACAAATAGTTATAACCACATTTATAAAGGCTTATAAATACAGGTTTTGTAAGTCATTTATAACTGCTCAGGTCCTAGTCTGTTTATAAAGCATTACAATGGTTGACACCGTTTACAATGAGGAAAAAAAACTTAAAATGTCTATCACTTTACTTGAAGCACTCTGTGATGACATTTTGAATGTTCATAATGCTTTATAATTGTAAAAAGGCCTTTATAACAGCGCAGATGATTTGCTTATAATGCATTATAATGAATTATAACATTAATGTTATAACATGTTTATGAGTCATCAAACCCTGAGTTATTATATATAATGAGAGGATCATGATGCATTTTTAGTTTATAAGTATGCTTATGAAGCATTATTACCAAGTTATAAAGAGCTATAAACACATTAATAATGACTTATAAATGCAGGGTTCATAGAAAAACGTTTTGACTTAAATATTTAAAAAAAATTGAGAAAAAAGGGTCTTTTACTTCATACGTTTTTTTTTTTACATGTTCTATGAAGAGCACTGTGTGACAAAATGGTAAAATTGTAAAATTATGAATTAGGTATTTTTCATTACTTGTATGTTTTCTTTTTTATTTCTAGAATTGATAATTTTTGTTTGAGACAGTCACACCATAAAGACACTTCTGAGGTTTGGTTAAAAATGTTAACATATCAAATACAGTAACAATGCTTTTAAAACAACCATGTAAAATAAAGACGTTAAACCATTTATTGCATTTTAAATGCTAACAACAACACTAATTACATTCATGTTCATCTTGTTTGATGGTAAAAATGCCTTGACTATCTTTTTTTCTTATATCAAATACTTTTAAATACATATTGCATTATATTATTATTATTATTATTATTATTATTATTATTATTATTATTATTATTGAGTGCTGCCAAGTTGACTCTGACTCTTGGTAACCAATGGTATAGTGTTTCTCCACAATATCCTGTATCCAGTCTTCATATTCATAGCATTTTATCGTACCTGTAAAACAGTACTATTGAGTACCAAGCAGAAAATCCCTTAAAAGTCTTGGTTACCAAGTCACTCCGCCATATGAGGTTGAGAAATGTTTAAAAGAATTTCCCCCTTTAGATTCAGTGGCTGTTGCTCTCTTCAAGGTCGTAACATTAGAATGTGATTCTAACCTTTTATTAAAGTGCAGATTCCATATTGTTTGCATAACCCTGCTGTGACATCAGACAATCAGATTTGCTCTTTAAGCGAGTGCTGTGCAGAAGAGAATGACCACCTCGTGACTGATGTGGCTCTTTGATGCAGTAATGAAAACAAATTAATGTAATTCAATAAGACATTGATTGTCTCTAAATGAGCTGAACTGCTGGACCTTACATTCTGGAGCACTGTAAAGAAGCTCTAGACTGCACTTGTCACCACTGTCTGTGACACCAAAGCAATGAAAACATTCATTGACTACACAAATTCTGACTTCAACGACGTTAAACTCTGAGTAGTATTACTCTCAGCTACCATTTGCAGACTTCTTTTTGAAGTTGGATGACTAATAATAGCGACTGAATGAATTATAAGGTAATATGTTTGGAACAGGCAAAGCCTTGTGATTCATAATATGAAAGCAGAGACATGTAAGAGTGTAAACTGATCAAAATAGCTCTTCAGACCTCCGCATGACATGTCATTTGTGTAAGAAATAAAAGTGAATTAAGAGGAAAGGATGTGGGTGTTCTTAATTTAATCAGCTCACATGGTATTTTAAGACAATGTCATAAGTAAGTGGATCAAGTCATGCTGGTTTATTTGTTGTTAATCAGTTTGGCACATAATAGTTTAGTATGAATCAATAAAAACCCTTTCTTAATGACTAATTTCATTTGTGATAGCAGCTCACAGGCTATTTTATATTTTGAAATAATTAAGCAAGTGGATCAAGCTACACCATATTTGTTTCTAAATCATCTGGAACATAATATTTACACTACCACTCAAAAGTCTGGGGTCACCATTTTCCATGGCAATGTAAACTTTTATTCCAAAAGAAATGTCGTTTTTTTCTAGTCTTTGTGAGTCTCTGTGACAAATGCTGCTGCTCCAGATGCTCTTCTAGAAGGCTCAGGTAGGACAGTGTAACCTCATATTATGCAGATGCTATAGCTGATGGCATATTATGCCTGGTTTACAGTGCTATGACATTTTACCTTCTTGTTGGAAGAAAAAAGAAAACATTGTTCGACACCTACTATGTTGACTATGTAAGGGTTGCCACACTGAAATGATCTAATGACAGCCTTTTTATTTGTTGGAGGTGAAAAGCATGATGATCTAAAATATCTGACTACATTTTAAGGTTCTAAAAAAGTAAAATGATTTTTACATCAGTGTAAAGCTAAAATGGCAATAAAAAAGGTTGGGACAGTATAAAACATGCAGTGTTTCTTACATTTACAGAGTTTTATTTCATTAAAGCATGAACAGCATGAACTCAAGACATTTCAGGATTTGTCTGATCAGCTTCATTTAATTTATTAATACACATTTTTTTCATTTCAAGCCTGCAACACATTCCAAAAAAAGCTGGGACAGTAAAGCATTGACCACTGTTGTCATTCCTTCTCACAACACTTAAAAGACATTTTGACACTGAAGATACCAAGCACTGAAGTGTTTCAGGTGTTATTTTGTCTCATTCTTCCTGCAAACAAGTTGAGCAATAGCATGGGGTTGTCACTTTTTTCTTCAAAATTCTCCACACATCCATTTGGATCAGGACTGCAGTAAAGTCAGTCTAGTATATGTACACTCTTTATACTCTGTACACTCAGCCATATCTTTGTAATGTGTACAGCATGTGGGTTTGCATTGTCTTATTGAAAAAGACCTGGGAAAGCTGTCATCTTGAAGGCAGTTTATATTGCTCTAAAATCTCACTGTACTTTTCAGACGTGTAAATGATCTTTGCCAAGGGCACTGACATGACCCCTAAAATAAGGCTCTTTTTTTGCATAGTAAAGTTTCAGGGGTAATTTGGCAATTTGATTTGGTTGAATATTTGCCAAAATAACCAGAAGGCAACAGGGCCTGACAACATCCCAGTGGAAGTGTGGAAGCTCCTCGGCCATGATGGTGCTGCCATACTCACCAAACTACAGTATTTAACAAGATCATAAGTGACGGAGAACTTGCAGAATCCTGGCATACCAGCATCACCATATCCATTTGGAAGGGCAAAGGTGACATCACGGAACGCTCCAACTGCTGTCCGATCTGTCTTTTATGCCACTCCATGAAAATATTCGAAAGAGTGATCAACACCCATCTCAGGATGATTGTCAACATCACGCCTAACCAGTGAGGATTTGTAAAGGGAAGCAGCATGATAGATCAATCCACGTGGTTCGACTGCTCCAAGAAAAGCACCGTGAAAAGAACAAGACAGTGCATATGGCGTTCCTTGATTTAGAAAAGGCCTTTGAAAGTGTGCCTCAAGACCTCATCTGGCATGCTCTCAGATCACATGGTGTCCCAGAGGTATATGTGTCCTGGGTACAGCTTCTCTACACCAATGTTACAAGCACAGTCCGATGCCCATCAGGAATATCATCACCTTTCCCGATCACTGTTGGCGTCCACCAAGGCTCAGCCCTCTCAGCACTCCTCTTCATCCTCTGTATGGACACCATCACTGCTGGCCTCCAAAGCCCTCATCTATGGTCACTCCGGTTCCCTGATGACGTTTTCTTAGCCAGCAGCACCAGGCCTGATATACAACAGCAAACACAGGAGTGGAAGACCCGCTTGGACAACTACGGACTGCGACTTAACATGAAGAAGACCGAATACATGGTGACCGGCACCCAAACCAACAACACTATTAACATTGATGGCAAGGATTTGAAGAAGGTTGAGGAGTTCAAATACCTGGGTTCTGTCATCAGTAGCGACGGTAGCACAAATGCTGACACCCGAGCTCGATTTACCGCAGCCTGGTTGAAATGGCACCAAATGACTGGAGTGTTATGTGACCGCCACATGCCTGACCGTCTCAAAGCCAAAATATACAAGACCGTTGTGCGCCCAGTGGCTCTGTATGGGAATGAATGCTGGCCAACAACAGCAAAACAAGAGCAAGCAATGCATGCCATGGAGATGCGGATGCTACGGTGGGTGCTAGGAAGCACACGCCTAGACCACATCAGGAATGAAGACATCAGAAAGAGGATGGGAGTTGCACCAATCATGGACAAAATGTGGGAAGCCCGTCTGCGATGGTATGGTCACGTGGTGCGCAGCAATGAGAATTCCGTGGCATGAACAGTGATGCAGCTAAGCCCCGAGGGATGCTGACCATGAGGACGACCAAAGATGCGCTGGTTAGACCGGATTAATGCAGACATGAAGATTGTCAATGCCATGCTTGAAGACACCCTGGATTGCACCAAATGGAAAAGACTGAGCAGAGCAGCGGACCCTGCAAGCATGCGGGATAAACACTAAGAAGAAGAAGAAGAAGAAGAGATTTGCCAAAATAATATCTGGCCCATGTAGTTATGTCAGTTGTGAATGATGAATCTTGATGCAGTGCCAGATGCAGATGCAGTGCCATATTCCTTGAATTGTTTAGTTATATTGTGCACTTTAGAAAAATGCAAATCCCTTCGAATCTTTTTTGAGGAACAATGCTTTTAAATAATTCAGTCATTTTCTAACACATTTGTTAACAAACTGGACATTCTCAGCCCATCATTGCTCCTCAAAGCCTTTTGTGGATGCTGTTTTTGTACTAAGTCATGATTACAATAACCTGCTGACCTCACCTGTTTGAAATCAAAGCATTTCTCTACTTATAATTAGCCATTAATTGATCCCATCCCAAGTGTTTTGGAATGTGTTGCCTGAAATTACGCATTTGATGTATAATAACTGTATATTACTGTCCAATGCAGACAATGTAATCATGCAGGTCTCTGCAACTTTCATTTGGGCCAAGTAGTTATGGTCAGATGACTGATTCATCTCTAAAGTGTCAGGACTTGTGGCGTTCTCACTGTCAGTAGTAGTTAGTACTCAACAACAGTGGTCTCCAAATGATCCAGGTCCCAGTCCAACTGAGCATATGAGATGTACTGTAACAATCTTGATTTTGGCGCCAGATGCAGGACATCTTCTTCAACTCTAGGTTGGAGACTGGTGTCACACAGAGGACCGGCAGCACATAAGTCACAATAGATTTTATTAAGGCTGATGAGTTTATGACACAGACAGTTGTTCATTGTTCTACAGTCACTGATGATGTCATATAGATGTAATTCATTATGATAGTGATATCGCCATATTGGCAAGTCAATGCTGACTCACTATTTGTCTGTCCATGAGGTCATGGCTCTTTTGTACAGTGTGCATTTTAAGCTAAATTGATGTAGCATTACCATTTGGTCTTACTCTAAACACAGCTGCTGTATAATAGCTCTCTTTTAGGAGAGTGAAGACTTATTGTGGTCTTATCATGTTGGGTTGTCTGGCTTTGAGTCAAGCCCGTGTCCGGAAGGTGAAATGAGTTTGGCAACCTTGGTGGGAGCTACGGGGGGAGAACACACATCCTGGTGCTGTTAGAAGGATAAAGAGAGGGAAAATTGACTGCATAAGCAGGACAGATAGAGTTTCACTGTCACTTCTCTCCCTCTCTCTCTCAATGCACATTGGGCTTTGAAAGACTTCTAACACTCCACTGGCAATCATTTCTCAATGAGACCCAGAGGAGCAGGGTCCTAATGGTTTGCCAAAAACCATCCAGTACCCACTTTGTCCCCCATAATCCTGCACTGTTGTGCATCATGAGGCAGCGATGATGGCGGCCTCCGCCTCCGCCTCTTCAGACCGTCTTCATGTCGACTCCAGTCTCCTACCCTTCACTGCAGATAGAACAGCTTATGATTGTTTTTATAACTGATTGGCTAAATATAATTGGATTAATTAAATTTATTTAGTGTGTTTACAATAGTGTTATTCTGCCATAAACTCAACAGGAAAATACAAACACAGTATATGAATAATATTGACCATAATATGATTATGACTATATTATAGTTAAATTTAAAAACTTAATAAAAACCTTAAATTATACATTTATCTGCATAGAAGCACATGCGGACATCTTCAAGAGGCTACGCAGCAGGATAAACCCACTTTACATAGAGCTCTCTCTCTCTCTCTCTCTCTCTCTCTCTCTCTATCTATCTATCTATCTATCTATCACTCTCTTTATCTATCTATCTGTCTATCTGTCTATCTATCTATCTATCTATCTATCTATCTATCTATCTATCTATCTATCATCTATCTATCTATCTATTTATCTATCTATCTATCTATCTATCTATCTATCTATCTATCTATCTATCTATCACTCTTTTTATCTATCTATCTATCTATCTATCTATCTATCTAT
>BRDA01027027.1:14923-27127 GCA_036984385.1 Crenuchus spilurus | reverse complement strand
TTCCTCACTGTACATCCCAGGCCCAGTTCACTCCAAACCAGGGGTGGTTATAATTTTCTGATATCAACCTATATAACATGCTCACCTTGCACATGAGCTAGAATACCACAGTTGTACTGCTTAACATACTGCTGCACCATTAATGATATCCCATTTCTGCTGTGAGGCACAGAAATGTTATTTTCCAATTCCAATGACAATTCTTCTGTGATTTCAATAGTAATGGCTTTTTGTAGTTTTTTTATTATTATATAAATATAGGTTTAATGAGGGGTGTGGGAAAATGACTCTGCCACACAAAATGAGAGTAAATAAAAAATTGTCATATCAAAACCTTGAATTATGTAACCTGCTAGCTGTTTTCCATTCAAATAACTTTCTTCACAATATTGCTTTAGAGTATCACTAGTATTTGAACTGAGAATGGCATAAATAATGGAACAGCACTAAAGACCTCAGGGAGTGGACACTACATTAAAGCAAGGATGAAGGAGGGTAGTCATTGGTGGGATGAGTCATTGGTAGGTTTCACTTCTATAAATGCAAGCTTTATATGTTTTTAACAATGTTATGGAATGACAGAGAACCATTATGCTGGCTACTCTAAAAGCAAGATCACTACTGTATGATATTCTTTAGCCCTGTAAAGCCTGAGCCATCAAATGATTGCCAGAAAACTCTCATTCTTATTTGACCTTCTAACCAATTACAAAAAAGAAATACAATAACAGTGAATATATGAGTTTAGTTTTGCATCATATTTGATACGTCCGCTTTCTACCTCTCACATCATGTTGTGTAAACAAATAAAAAAATTATAATAATTAAAAATAAATGACTAAATAAAACCCCTTAGAGGTCCTTTTTACATTTTTACAAGTAATTTCAAACTTTCCTCTGGTGCATGCAGTACATAAATGATCCTCCAGGGCATAAAAGACATGTATCTGATTTTATACAGTGCCAGTGAATAGTTTAGACACATTCTCATTCAATGTTTTTATTTATTTATTTTCTTACATTGTAAATGAATACTGAAGTCATCCAGACTATAAAGGAACACATAAAAAATCATGTTTTAAAACTTTTAGATTCTTTTAGATTTTACTTTTAGATTTTAGATTCTTCAAAGTAGACACACAACTGATGTCTCAAACACATTAAGAGGCAAGAAATGCAAGTCATGAGCTCTTGACAAAACACAGCTGTTAACTGAAAGCCATTCCAGGTGACTACCTCATAAAGCTGACTGAGAAAATGCCAAGAAAGCTGCATCTAAGCAAGAGGTGCCTACTTTGAAGAATGTAAAATATAAACATATTCTGTTTTGTTTACTTGTTTGTTTACTAAATAATTACAGATGTATTTATTGATAGTTTAGACTTTAGTATTAATCTACAATGCAGAACATTTTTAAATCATGAAAAACCACTGAATGTCCAGAAGGTCCAGACTTTTGACTGGTACTGTATGACAGATATATATATATATATATATATATATATATATATATATATATGGCTATATTTCAAATATGATACACTTAAAAGCATTAATAGAGAAAGTGGGGCCCCAAACATTCGCCCTGCCCACCCCCGGGGTGCGGAGACTTAAGTGGTGGAAGGAGGCAGGATGGGGCAAACAAAGCATTTGTGTTTAGGGCACCCACATGCCTAGCACTGGTAATGAGAGAAAGAATAAAGAAAGGTGAGTTAAACACAGTCTAAGAAAGGTAGAACAAAAATAGAGAGAAAGAGAGAAGCATAAATAAAACAAATGATATATATTAAATATATATATATATATATAATAAATGTCCATCGCTCATGCATCACTCATCATGACAGAAAGCTGTATGCTCTCCATCTCTCACCTTCTCTATCTCTCACTCACAGTTTGATTTATTGCTTGGGTAATCGCTGTAATAATGGCAAAAGCCAGGTGAGTGAGAAGAAAGAGCAAACGAGCGAGAGATTTATTGAATTGGGAGTCATAAATATTTAACGACTAAGAATAAAATTACGCCTAAATTAACATGCAGGAATAAGACGTTGGCTCTGTTTGTTGCATTTTGACCTGAGCATGTGTAGGTCAAGGTAACACTGCTGTTCTGCCAGTCACAGGTTCAGTCTATTCCTTGTGTTAATCCACTGATCAGGTGAAGGATTAACTCTAGTTTTTATTGACTGGGGGCTGTCATAACACTAATTTATCCACCATATTTCTGCAATTTCAACTCACTGCTCAATATTAACTGAGAATAACAACACAAATAAACATGTTAGATGCTTCATTCACTGTAAATAACCTACAAGAGGTTAACATTTTGTATTTCTGACATTCAATTTGCCTCAAACTCTACCTACAATATATACCATATACAGGAAATAGGTTCAGTAACACTTTATATTAAGGGTTTCATATTAATGATTAATTACATGTTAATAACTTACTAAGTTAAATGGTTAGCTGCTCATTTTGCATTAGCTGTTACATAATAACTGAATACGTACTTAGAAATGAGGATTAGGCATATTGTTAAATTTATTAACATTTATCATAACATATTCTTGTATCAAGCAAAAACTATATATATTGCATAGATCACTTCACAAAATTACATGAAAATATACTAGCAAATAATGGTATTTATTGGGTTCATTCATATAATGTCAGTCAATACATCACAATGTATGTACATGCAGAAGTGACGTGGCTTAATAATGTATAATAATAATAATAATAATAATAATAATAATAATTATTATTATTATTATTATTATTATTATTATTATTAGTGCTGTTGTAGTGAGGTTTTAACTAAATGAACCAATAAGTGCTGGACAAAATATAAATTAAAACTAATCATGTGGCTAAATTCAAACCCTTCGCTTCTTTGAGTGTTTAGGGTTCTATATATAGGTGAATGTAAAAAAATGAGAATATGGAAAAGTAAATTCATTTTAATAATTCAATTCAAAAAGTGAAACTCATGGTGATAAACTGTCAGTTAACAGTTTACTTAATTCCTCAGTACTTAATAATTTAGGATTTGCTAATGGATAATAAAAAGATTAACTAACATATACATAATGGTTAACTAATGAGTTATTAACATGTAATTAATCATTAAGATGCTACCCTTTATATAAAGTGTTACCACAAGAGTGAAAGTGAGTAGAACTTCTACAAAGAACTTAATTTTTGTAAATTCCTGAAGAATTTAGTTCCAATAGCATCTGGCTCGAATATTCAGATGATGCTAAATGCCAAGTGTGTTAGAATATGGTTGGAACTAAAGCCTGGCTCACACTACATGGTTGTAAAAATCCTAAACAATGTTGAAAATGTGAGACACCCCACACATAATGACATTTTTCATAGCTTTTTCTGTTCTTGATCGTTGTTAGTCATAAAGGTGCCCACACTCAACGTTAACGACCAACCTTGCATAAAGTTCTCATGAACTGCTATATTATGAGAGCAGGGAGTTTCTCGTGATCTATATGTAAACAAACCATTGCAGTGCTAGTTGTGAGAGCTTTCTGCTCTGAAAGAAAAGCCAAGAAATAGATTTAACAGCTGTGATTTTAACCTCCTCTACACACAATCAGTTCAGCTCGACTCTCATTGGTTAATGGTATTTCAGGCATTACATTAATGTTGTGTTTTACATCAGAGAATCAGAGTCCACCCCATACTGCAGGATACTGAGTCTAATTATATTTAATATTCACAGTCAGATACAGCCCTGACTGCACTTGGGGACGATTGGAGGCGTAAAGATTGGGTTACTCATACCTTCACAACAGGATCATCTGGGAAGATAATCTGTTATGATCACCTTGAAATCAGGAGATCTTTTACGATTGTCAGGAGGAGTAAATCTGCCCCCAAATAGACCCAATTCCTTAAGTCCTTAAGACAGATCACCAGGACTGGTCCTGATGCAAGGGCACTACATTAACTAAAGATTCTGGGCATCTAAGATGAGCACAATTTTACTTCTCTGGTTGTGTTGACTTGAAGGTTTATGTGAACAGTGTAGAAACTGCTGTTGAAATAACAGATCTTCTCTAATCTAACCAAACACTGTCTTCAAAGCTGTCAAACCAAAATGTAGAGTTTACTTTGATAAAGTGCAGCTAATGTTAGGCAATAATGAAGTCACAAAGCCTTATCTAACCTTGGATTCAGATACTGCATAGCGTCTATCTTCAGAATGGTACCAAGGCAGAGCGAGATGCTTTTCTTTCTGTTCTCACCCTTCTTTTTGTGCATCCTTTGTGTCTTCAAACAAACTCAAACAGTCTGTCAGAGCAGATGAATGGCTGAAAGCATTCTGTCCCAGGTTGTCCTTGCAAAGCCACGATGAGAGTTAACAGCTTTGGATCCTCCTACGTGGAGGCCAAGGCCATTTTTACTGCACTCCTCATACCTCTAGACTCTTCTGATCTTTATTGCTCAGCTCCAAGCCCACAAGTGACCTGCAGAGCCTTTGTCGGGTGAAGCGACTCGATTGGGTCGAACTTGGGTTGCAATATTTTCTCCGCCTCCTGTTATTTCTACCCAGTGACAATGAAGGCCCAGCAGGGACACATCTGAAGAGGTGCTGGAGTTAAAATGAAAGAGGGGCAAAAAAGAGAAAGACAGAGGGATGAACAGTACAAGAGGGGGGAGAGATTTATGAAAAAATCAATCGTGACTGCTCTTATTTGTCATCATTTTGGTAAGTGCGAAAAATAGATCGTCTCTTCACTTCTCTCAGCCATATCCTTGGATCATCGACTCTAGTTTGCAGTTAAATTATCTATCCATACCTATCCACCCCTCCATCCATCTATCCATCGATCGCATCCATCCTTCCACGCATCCATCCATCTCTCCATAGAGCCTGTCTCTTGGTGCTGATTAATCCACTAAATATTTCATTGAACATATACTAACAGATGTGGCTAAAATAGGCTAACCATCCACAAAAAATGTCAGTGAAACAGCAAGAGGAGGTTAAAGGGGTAGATTTACTGAAAGATGTGCTTGTTACAGAAGATCTACTGACAGTCTGTGAAGGTGGGGACTTGAAAATGAGCACAAGTCTAATCATTGTCATTAACATACTGTATGACCAGCATAACATATACTCATCTTCCTTTCCGTTTGCAGGAAAGACCATTTCAATTGATGTTCCCTCTGGTCCTGCCAGAGGTATGTCCATATGTTGAACTTGTTACATTTAAACATTAGCAGACACTCATCCAGAATCAATTGAATCATGTTACACATGTGAATGAACGTAGCATTAGGAGTCTTGTCCAAGGATGTTCAGACTGCAGGCACATCAGATTAGTTTATCAAATTAGATCTATTAACTGTTATTACAAGTAATCAGATCAGATTTGCAACATTACAAACATATCTGCATGGGTTGCTAAAGACAGGCAGTAACTATGTAGCCTTGCTGATAATATGACTTTCATACGTAGCAACAGCAGAGATGGAGAAGCATCATCATGTTGCCCTGTAAAGTGGCCAACAATTTCAGTGATAGAGGAGACTGATATATACAGCAATGCCCTGTGCCAACAAAGGTTAGCATTGAAATAACATGGTGCCATGCATCGTTAAACTAACATCTGAACTACGACCTTGATGGTATCACGGTAGTCTGAACTACAATGTTTTCAGATGTGTTCAGTCTAACTTTCAGAGCACAAAACTGCAAAAACTCAGAAACTTTCAAGGTGTTACATGAACACTGTTTCGTTGTGGCTCAGTTGGATAGAATCCTCAAAGGGATAAACTGACTTCCTTAATTTAACAGGCCAAGGTTCGAAACTAGCATATATATGTTTTCATTTTAGTGATGTTCGATCGATCGGCCACCGATCATTATTGACCGATTTCTGTGAAAAAGTGATGAGCGTATGCCGATCAGTGCCTTTCACTACCAATCACAAAAACCTGTCACCTGTAGTCCAGACCTGCAGCCTGCAGAGGTGCTGTGTGCAGTGTCCCCGCCCCTTTTCCTTCACACTGCGCAGGTGCGCAGAGGCAAATCCTAAACAGAACAAACATGTCTGGCGTGTGGAATTCTTACATTGTCTGTGAGAGTGATGTAAAGTTTGCATCCTGCCACACATGAAACAAAAAATACCTCACGGAAAAGCACATTAAAATGCTTCAACACAGGGGCCCCGAGTGGCTCAGTGGGCAAAGACGCTACCACTATGACTTGAGGATCGCGAGTTCGAATCCCGGTCATGCTGTTTGCCATCAACAGTCGGGGCCCAAGAGAGCAAAAATGGGCAGTGCTCTCTCTGGGCAGGTAGATGGCGCTCTCACTCTCTCTCATCACTTTCAGGTTGCAATATCTGCTGGCTCAGGCGTCTACTGATTGGTCCAATAGGAGCTGGGGACCCTGTGTGCCTTTCTCCGAGCGCGTTAGGCTCTCCAGTGACGGTGTATCAGCAGTGGTTCGAAAAGAGGCGGTGGCTGCAGCACACACAACGGAGGAGGCTTGTGCTTGCCTGCACCCTCCTAGAGTCAGGGACATTGTAAAGTGATGGGGAGAGGCCTAACAGAGGGGATGGGCTAATTGGCTACCACTACATTGGGAAGGGGACAAAATTGGCAAAAACCTAAAAAAAAAAAAAAAAAAAAAAATAGCTTCAACACAACAAATTTAATACGACATTTAAAAAACAAACACTGGGTGGAGTGTTGTGAGTTTTTGAGCCTGGCTGCGCCCTGCACAAGTGTGGAGAGTGAGCGCTTATTCAGCTCTGCATCCAATACTGTGGATGAACAGACTCATGACTGAAAAGCTGAGATGCTCCTCTTTATTAAAAAAGAATGAATGTTTCCTTTTTTACTTGACATTGTTGACTTGGGCAATGTTGTGAGATTTATTAGACTTTCTGCACTATTTAGCCTGTTCAGATGTTTTCAGTCTGTTAAAGATTGTGTTACTGATGGCAGGTAAATGTAAGTATTGTTCAGTTCTGCTTTTGACTTGAATAGTTTCTGCATATTTTTTTGTATTTTTTCCCTTGAAAAAGAAAGTAAAAACGTGTTCTTGTCTAAATTAAGGTGATTTATCTTGTAGCTAGTGGCACTCATCATAATTAAATACATTTTGTTTTACAGCCAATCCATGTGATCGGTATTGGAAACCTGATTGGAGCATCCCTATTTTATTTCTATATTAAATATATAATAACTACATTGAAAACAGTGATTAAGAATACAAACATTAAAGTACTATAAATAATTCACAAGGGTAATGGTGCATAGTTTGTATAAGCCCAGCTAAGTGGTTAAGGGACCAGCTAGAAGGTTGCTGATTCAATCCCCTGAACCAACAGGACTCGACAGAAGTGCCCTTGAGCAAATCACCAAACTCTCAACTGCTCCCCAGGTGCCATGGATAGGGCTACCTTTTTAGGCAAGCATGCTCACTGCTCCTAGTGTGTTCACTAGTTTGTTTTACTGCAAGGTCAACTTCCTCTGTGTGCCAGCACCTAACCACCAACTGCTACTCGGGATGATGCCCACTACTCCAGGTATGTGCTCACTGTCCCCTAGTGTGTGTATGTGCCATGCCTCACTAGCATGTGTGTATTCACTTCAGGTTAAATGCAGAGAGGAACTTTAAGGGAATCAATAAAAAAGTACATTTTTTCATCTTTGATATAACGACTCAAGTGAATGACTCATTTTCTTCACTCAAATCATGAGACATTACTTTTCTAGAAAGTACAATTATTTTAAGCAGTTCATTATTGTTTTGTTACTATTTCACTGAAAGGTTGTTTTTTCACTTACCAGAATCAAACGTCTGAGTATCAACAATAGCAAATATGTAATGAAAAAATGCAGCTTTTCGCTGATGTTAAATATCATAGAAAAACAACAAAACTTTATTTACTATCAGCCTTGGTAATCAGTTGTTCATTATATTAACAGAGTTTGCCCTCTGAGAGTGAAACTTTAATAAATCACTTTTTAATGCCACATAATGGTTTAGTGTGTAATAAGTGTGGAAAAAGTTTTGAGCTTGTTATTGGACTGCAGTAGGATTTCATAATACACCTGCATCTACCAACATTAAAGTTTGTTAAGCAATATAAGTAAAAATTAAATCAAAATTGAAATAAAGCGCTGAAGCTGAAGCACGTCTAAGTCTGGTTAATACTTGGATGGGAATATTGGCTAAATTTCCCTCTCTTAATCGTCTCCATCTTCAGAAACAGGCTCAGTCTCTCCTCAGCTCTCTCATAGCTAATGCTAATGTGTGGTGGTAGTTCTGGTGTGGACTGGCTGATCGAGGTGGATGCTGATTGATGGTGGTTGAGTCTCTGATGTCAAAACTGTGGATAAATCTACAGCAGACAAAGCTACGCCCCCTTTATGTTCTTTTAACATGCATTCAGTGTCACAATCAAAACAAGGCTAGTGAGGAAGTGCTAACATTAGCTAACGTTGATTTATCAACCACTGAGGAGGTCATGTTTATTTTACTGCTTAGCACATACACACACGTTTTGTCGGTCAGCTGTGCTAAGTTCTGTTACAACCATGATTAATGAAAGTGAAAGTGACACATTGACTGTGCTTGTCCTATCAATGAGCAGTTGAGTTTGCTAGCAGGTTAGCCAGCAAACAGAGAACATTATAAGAATGTTCAGCAACATTTTTAAAAGGCTCCAGGAAAGTTAGTCTGAAATGTTTCAGAGGTTCTTTAACCACAAGCTCACAAGCTTTAAAGACAAGCTTGGTTTCCATCTAACAAAGTTAATGAATGCACCATCAACCCCCTAACTTGAAGCTACGCCTACACGAGGCATTATATTGGTTTAGAAGTTTCAAACACAGTTTGCTCTCAAGTCTACTTTCCCACCCACAATTATGCCCAAATCTGTCACAGTTGTCCCCAGACGTTACGGGTTCCAGAACACATCTGGCCATGTGAGACTATTCTTAGAAAAGAACTGGATATCCATAGAGGCTCAGAATACACTTACAATGGGCTGTATTTTTGAAGTCAATGGATTTTGTCACTGTCACACTACATTCTCATGCATGGTAATCGACCTTATATTGCAGATGAGGACGATAGGCTGAAAACCGCTAGAGGAGAAGATCCATGTGCTGGTTTTTCTATGACATCTCTCCAAGGAACATTTTTGGCAGCTTTATTTTTAAAAAAGTGCAGTTAGCTTAAGTAACTTTGAGCAGTGCAGATCTCCAGAGCTGCTTCATTTCTTTCTCGACTTTAGAGAGCGCTACATGAGTAGGCAGGGTTGGCGAGATGAACAGACTGCGGAGTTCCTGTCAGCTGCCAGTCAAATGCACCTGTGAATGGAAATGTGACGGCAGGAGAGAGAAGCTGTAAAGGACGCTTTTCTCTCATTGAACACAGCCAGCTATGGCATGAATGCCAAGCAATGACCCTCATCTCAGACTGTATACTCATCAGATATTATAATCACATGCAAATTGGGTGTTGAGCAGAATAATGAAAGACAAGCAATTAAAGGCAAACGAGAAAGTTAGCATGACTTTTTGCTCTCGTGCTTAAATCCCAGGAGCAATTTGCTCTGTCAGCCTCTTTTTAATACAGCGCTATTTGAAACGACTATTAAGAAAGGTGCAGAAAATGCAATGCTGTTGTGAGTTTGCCTTTTGATAATCTGCTTTCATTTGCCTGTTAGAAGCCCAGAACACGGCCCAAGAGAGAACGCAATTTGTATACCCATGTAAATGAAGGCGAATAGGCAAAACGCATATGATATTCTAATTGCTGCTTTGTTCAAATTGTCTCTTTATAAATCAATTAAAATTTCACTTTAAATTGTCCACAGAGAACAGAGGACCTCCTGCAACTCAGAGCAAGTGTGAAGTGCATACTGATGATTCTGGACGGAAGGTTGCTTTCAGATTAATTCTCGTGGATTACTGAGCAGATGAAAGTTCGGGCTACAGTTCATCTTTCATATTTTTGTGCGCCTGTCTGAAAATGAATATTTCACAAAAAAATGGATTCTGGGAGATTTGAACTGTTCTCTCACAACCCCTCCCCATTTCTCCTCCTCTTTAGCCATTATAACTGCCAGGCTTTGGTTGTTTTCTCCTGTTAATGCTACTGTAGAGCTAGATCTACAGTGTCTAAGGATGTGAAAATATAAGCATGATGCACAGTAAACACTATAATACACACACCAGTCCTCACAAGCAGAAATCAAAACATACATTTTAAACACCATATTATGTTAGTCTTGTCATATTAAGCATATTATTGTTTTTACTGTAATTTTAAAAACAACATCATAATTTTCCATGAAAATGTGATGAATACAGTCAGAATAAATACAAAAGTCATTGTCTGAGGTTTGATTATGTTGCCGTGCATCAGCAGGTCCAGAAACAAAAATATAAACCTAAAATATCAACTTGCAGCTTCCATTCCTACCACATTCCCCAATGATCAAGCTAAAACATTCAGCTCAGGCCAGGTTCTGTTCATCTTTGACAGGGGAGTGTTAAAATGTAATGGGTGGGCTTTATGGGTGGAGTTGGATGAGTGAACATTGGTCCATGGGTTGAGGATAGGGTTGGCAAACAAACATTGTTTTGAAGATGTTAGGAGTTTTGGGGGGGTGAATACAAATGAACATCTTAGTGGGGTGGAGGTCAAACTAGAAGGAGGGGCATTGAATGGTGTTTGGGGAGGGCAGAAAATTTAGGCGTTTATGCCAGCAATGACTTGGCATGCCTTATAACATTGTATATCTGGAAATACATCACAGTGCAGATTGAATTTTCTTTGTTAGAACTAATTAGAACAATTACCAAGTTGGATCAGCTCCATCAAGCGTTAGTAAAAATGTGCTCAATCTAATATACAGCATTTAGGTTGCAGTGTAGATCCATGACATACTGCTGAATTTCAGTTTAACATTATAAGCAACTGAACTACATCATCTGCTGTGTCATTATAGCTCAAAACAAGGCAAGTAGTTCATGAATTTGCATCTGAACAAGGAAATGTTCAGATTCACACACAAGCAAATCAAAGATCATTCTTTTAGTGCAATAAAACACTTCATTCCTTATTTGGATGAAAACTCTTTGAATTAGACTGTAAAGTTTGCTGGTACAAAAGTAAGCATGTTAGTGAGTTCCAAAAGAGATTCTTTCATGACCTTGAACAGTCATCAGGGGCACATTTCCCAAACGAGCCTACCACTGAAATAATATAGTACGATGCATCATTAAACTTATTCTGTACAACTGTTTCCCAAAACTGTTGTACCTCGTTGGTACCACAGTATTCTGAACTATGTGAGAAAACGCCTGCTTCTTGATCTACAGTAGGTTATATAAGCCTTTGTGTTTGTGGTCAGACCTCCTATAGCTACGTTCTATATAAGCTAAAATGCCACCAAAGCCACAATTTTCTGCCAGAGAACTTAGTGTGTTGTGTGTGTTAGTGTGATTTACAAACCTAAAAATATGATGACAAATACAGCCAAAACAGGAAACAATGTCAGGAAAGCACTGATGAAAAAAATACATATATATATAATAAAATTAGACGAAAATAGATTCAAATCAGGGAATCACTGCGTATAGTCACTGCACAGCCTACTGATCACGCCACAGAAAGACAAGCCGCATGGTCTGTAGTTGACCTAATGTTATATGGCTTAAATGGGTTGTAGTGATATTATTTGATTAATTTTTATTCATAAGCACAGAATTACAAAAAGAAGTGCATTAAATACAACCTGTTCAAAGCATTTGACATTCAAAATGTTCATACGGTAAGTCTGATGTACATTTTCAGCTTTCTGACATTATCCTTCAACTGCATCTTACGTCAATAGTCGCGTTTCCATTGCAGTTTTGCGCAAAACTTTATCGATATTCTGTTTTGTCAAAAAAAACAATTCGCCAAACAAGTTTCGCAACTGCGGCGTTTCCATTAAATGTGAAATATTTTATAAAATCACATGTGAATATGTTTGTTCTCGCAATAAGTCATTACAAACATAGCGGCAGTGGATGTAAACACATACTTCAGCTTTATACATACTGCTACCACGGCAGGAGACTACCGACTACTACTCGTGATCACGGCACCATCGTCATACATATTTCGACTTCATACACAAATGTAGGTGACGGCGATACAAACATTAC
>BRDA01027026.1:0-10593 GCA_036984385.1 Crenuchus spilurus | reverse complement strand
AGAGTAATTCAGTTACTAACTAAGTTACTTTTTTGAACAAGTAGTGAGTAACTATAACTAATTACTTTTTTAAAGTAACGTTCCCAACACTGGCTGTTAGTGCCGAAATAGCTTTAGTGCTTTATATCAATATGTGCGTTTCATGTGGTTTTTATTATGTGAAATTGTGGTGCAGGAAAATGTAGGGCAGAGATAATAAATGTAGAAATAATTTTTAAAAATGGATCACAAAGTTGAGCGATTGTTTTATCATTTGTAAAACAGGTTTTAAGATTCATTTTTAAGCATTCAACAGGATTTGGACATATCCATAACTTAATGTGTTCTTTGTTCATTTTATTTCTACATTTATTTTAGATCCTTGTAAGACCAAGAACAGTGAGGTTTTGTTGATCTAAAGAATCACAATAATGTATTTATCCATTAGCTTAAAAGACAGAGAACAAAAATGGACTAAATGAAAAATGAAACGTCAAAAATGGATGTCTACTAGTGCATTTTGTTTTCTTGTATAAATAATTTAAGTATTTTGTTTGGTTAATACAGTACTGTACATGTGCACCATGTTGGGGCCTATAAGTCTTGACAATCATGTTTCCCCTTAATGGTTTACTAGTTTTATAATGTAACTACAGGCCCATTTAAGGTGGAATGGAATGGTTTTCAATACCAGGGGACGTCAGATTCATTTAGTTAAGTTTGAATGCTGTCGAAAGTTCAAGAACACATTATGGCCAGTGCTTGAGGTATGTGGTCTGCCATCCCTGATAGCTGATCAATAGCACACTGATGAGCTTGCGACTCATATTTGCATGTCATGATGTGACCCTCAGATAGACCCTCCCATTCAGTCAATCAAATGCTAGCAGGCCTAAATGTCATTTTTGAAATGGAGCACAATAAGAATGATCCACTCCAGAGATAATGTAAATATTTGGTGTTTTGTTATTACTGGCCCTGTAAAGTTGCTTTGTGACATCAGTTGTAAAAAGCGCTTTATAAATAAATTTGACTTAACTTGAATTGTAGGGAAAATTCTATCCACCCAAAATATTAACAGGGACTGTTAATAAGTACTAAAGGAGAACACAAGCATGTGGAGACACAGATGAGATGTGAAAACAAACACTAGCACATGGTCAATGAAAATACACACATGACATGACAACAGAGACAGGAAATAGAAGGGGCAGAGATGGAGGTATGGCTGTTTTTTTGAATAACCAGATCATGTGACTGATTTAGCCGCATGGATGTATTTAAGAATTTTTTTTTTGTCATTGCGTTTTCACTTTTGTCTGAAAAAGGCAAAATGTGACATGGCTTAAACACTTTAAAAGCATTCTCAATGTTCTGTTTTACATTTTTGTAAGTGGTCCACCTAACCCTGCTGTTGGTGTTTTGGGTGAGTATTGAGGTTGGGCAGTATTCACCTTTTCATATTGTCATACCATGGAATAGTTGTCAGGAAAAACCATGAGAATAAATGAATGGTTTGAGGAACAGACAGGTGTGATGAATGTACAAAAATAATTAGCTTTTGTTAATGTGGGTGACTTTAGCTGGCTAGCTTAGCCAATGATAAAGACTGGACATAAGATTAGACTTGATTAGATTAAACTTTTGCCTATGTGATTGCACACAATGGAATTTGACCTCCACATTTAACCCATCCATGCTGTGACGCTAAGCTCACTCTTCTGTGAGAAGATGTGCCAAATGCGGTAGGCAGCCCTATCCATGGTGCCTGGGGAGCAGTTGGGGGTTAGGTGCCTTGCTCAAGGGCACTTCAGTCATGACCTGCCCAGGGATCAAACTAGTAACCTTTCGGTCACAAGACCAGATCCCTAACCACCAGACCATGGCTACCCCCAAATATTCCTGTTGTGGGTGTGATCGTCTTGCAGGTACACTGTTCACTGCAATTCAGCTCTACTTTTTTTTTGCAGAAACATGGTGAATAAATTTCAGTTGAAAATAGCATCATTTTCAAATACCATCATTTTCAAAAACTTCAGCACCCCTGTCATCATTTGGCTTTTCCTTGGTTGACTGCACATCCAGCTTCTTGGTCAGTTTTAATCATATTCTTCCCAAATTGCCCAATGTGCCAAAAATCAGTTAGCCTCTTTAGTAGTGCAGTATATTCCTACAAGCACAAGATGGTCACAACCTCTGTCAGATGTTCATGTTTAATAATAGAGATGATTGCGTGCTGGTAGCTAGTAGCAAACAGAGTTCAGCACAACTGGTATAATACAGAGAATCCTGAGAGACTTGATCTTGACTGAATCTGCCACATCAGCACTCTGCTTTATCTCTCACTGGATTCGTTATCCCTTCCTCTTCTGGCAATTAGGCATGTTGTCTATCATTCCTCCTTTCACCATCCAATCTCCTTCTCTTTCCTCTTCTGATTTATTCCTTCATCTTTTCATATAAAAGAAAGCATGGAGAACACTAGATGAGGAAGGACTGTACATATGATGTGTGTAATGTAATTCTCAATGGTTTGTGTGTTTATTTATTTATGGACCTTTTTTTATTTAGCTAGGGTAGACACGTTCAGTTCTTTTCCAAGTGTGACAAACTGAGAAAACATAAACTTAAAAAGAATAAAATTATGTAACCTTTATAAACAGCACTGGGTCAATAACGTAACATAAAGATTTGTGTAATGTTCAAATGGATTGTAAATATAAAAGCATAAATAATTTATTGTTATCTAGTATACACAACTGCTCAGTGGCTTTAGGTCAAACCATTTCCGAATTTTCCATGACACTTTTTTTAGGAGAAAGTATTTTTTTTGAGACTATGATAAAATCCACACATGAAGCTGCTACAGATACTCATTCCTCTAAGGAACAGTAGGAGTAGGAGATATTTGTCCACAATCAACCTCAATAAGTACTATTAAACACAGGAGTAGGAGATATTAGTTCTTAAACAACCTCAATATGCACTATTAAACACAAGAATGTGAGATATTAATCCTTAAACAACCTCAATATGCACTATTAAACACAAGAATGTGAGATATTAATCCTTAAACAACCTCAATATGCACTATTAAACACTAGAATGTGAGATATTAATCCTTAAACAACCTCAATATGCACTATTAAACACTAAAATGTGAGATATTAGTCCTTAAGCAACCTCAATATGCACTATTAAACACTAGAATGGGAGATATTAATCCTTAAACAACCTCAATATGCACTATTAAACACTAGAGTGGGAGATATTAGTCCTTAAACAACCACAGTAAGCACTATTACACACTAGAGTAGGAGATATCAGTCCTTAAACAACCTCAATATGCACTATTAAACACAGGAGTAGAAGATATCAGTCCTAAATCAATTAGATTTAATTTGAAGGAAACTGTGATAAAGCCTAGCATAAGTCCAAATCTTTTAATATAAGTTAAAATTCCAGTGAACAGAGTGATTTAATGATTTATTATTCCTATGATTTAATGATCCTGTGACTGGTTTGGACTTTGAGATTTCTAGTAGAAATCAATTGTGCCAGAGTAACCTTCCATTCCAGTAAAATATATACAGTATATATATATATATATATATATATATATATATATATATATCTCCCCAAAAATGTTGTCAATCATTAACCAAATCATGTACTTTGTACACCGATGGCTTGTTGTGTGCTTTACAAACATTAGAATAAATAATACTGAAGTACAAATAAAGATAGCATGTTGAGCAAACTTATACGGTATATGCACTCAGTTTGATGTGTTTTCCCTAATGAATAAGCAGGTGTTTCTATCACAAATATAGCTGATGCCAAATTAAGTAAGCCTAGCACAATGCCATTTACTAAACCTGAAAATAACTTAGTGTTTGCAAATTAAGATGAGAGGGAGGGATGTGCAAATGCATTCTGTGGCTGTTGTCACTGTGTTTTTATTGCTTGTGCTAATATTTTACTGATCTCTTGTTTAAAATTATGAATAATGTGTATACGAAATGATGAATTATGTATAAATGCCACAGATATAATGCATCACCGCAGCAATCTTAATCGTAAAATAAATAAATAATGTAATAAATGAAATGATGATGAAAATGTCAGAGTCGAGTTACCTCGGGCTTGAGAAAACATTAAATACAGAATGAAATGAAGGAAGAAAAAAACATTGCTTATATTTCTTCTGTAAGTTGTCACATTTAGATGAAGGCATTTTTTGTGTCTGTAGTTGTCCCTGCTTTTTCATAAATGGAGCCCTTATTGAAACTGAAAGGTTTTAGGTCACTTTCCATATAAAAGTTATAATTATGTCTGATATACAGGCTCAAACGGTCAGTTAGGCTATAGCCTATGGCACACTGGCCTATATTTATCTCTGCTAGTAGAAGTTGACTCATGCAAACAAACACGAAAATTCTGCCCTCCAGAATGTGTTTTAAGTAGAGCACAAAAAGCAGTACACACACACGCACACACACACACACACACTGTCACCTGAGCAGGAAAGCCCTTGAGGTCTGCAGTAAGCTCTGTACTGCAGAACACAGGCAGGTAAACAAAGAAAAAAGGTGGGAGAGAATAAATGAGGACAGATGAGAGATAGAGTGATAAATCTGAGAATAAGCAAAGACTATATCAGAGAACAGATCAGAGTGTGATTTTGCAGTGGATTTTAAGGTGGCTGCAGTGGCAAAGATTGTAATCTGTAGAGGAGCGTTCTGATCATCTGTGGATTATGGAGACAAGTGTATCAAGAAAATCTTAAACCTTCCCACCTCTCTCGCTCTCTCTCTCATGCTCTCTCTCTCTTTCTCTCACTTCATTTACTTAGCATCGAAATGTAATATCTCGATGTTGTTTTGTATACTTCAGACATGGCTTTTATAACGAGATTGCAGGTAAGCAGGTAAGGTTTCATTTTGCTGACTGTTGTGCAGATCATGTTTGTGCAGCACATTTCTACTTCTGTGTCAGGTAAACCCTCCTTCATGTCCATTTCTGTGATATGGGTTTGTTTTGCATTTCTATTAAGCATACAAACAGTTCTATCAGTTCAGCTTAACTGACATTTTTTATCCAATGTGTTTGGTAGCCAATTAACCACGCCCATTCGTTAGGGCTCTACAAGAAATTACAACACTTGTAATGTCCCTGACTTTAGGAGAGTGTAGACTAACACAGGTCTCCTCCAATGCACGTGAAACCAATCCACTGACTCTTTTTGAACTGCTGCTGAGACATTGCCACCTCATTTCTGATGGATCGCCTGGCAGACACCTGAGCCAGTCAACATTACTTAATAGTGCTGGGGACTAACCTGCCTGGAGAGAGCACAGTGAATTTTTTCTCTCTAAGGCCTCGGCTGCCGATGGCAAGCAGCATGATCGGGATTTGAACTCGCGATCCTCAGACCATTGTGACAGCGCCTTACCACACAGAGCCACTCAGGGCCCAAGCTTAACTGACATTTTAATGATATTCTGAAAATTGGAAAAAATCAGTGGTTTGATATCTTTATATAGTTTTCCCCTGCTTTGCAATGGTCTGTTCTATTGCCAGATCCTTCAAACTTTGACCAACTTTTACACTTTTCTTGTTTATCAAGTCAAATATAAAATCAACATGCATTAATATTAGCAGAAAAAAAACTTTAAATAGTTTGCCCTGTGTGTGTTTTTTTATTTAAAAATCAACAAAATCTGTAATTTAGTCAGGGGTGTCCAAACTCTTGGTACTGTATGTTTTTAAAGGTGTATCAGAAATGACATCACAGAAGAACAACTTTTGTTTCAATAAAGAGACTTTCAGTACATTGTTTGCTCATTTATTTATTTATTTATTTATTTATTTATTTATTTATTGTATTTATTGTATTTTTGAAGAACCTTTTAGTTGAAAGGTTGTATGTAATGTAAAGGTTCCATGCCAATTAAAGTCTTTTTTAGCACTGTACATCCAAGTCAAGACCCATTTAGGAACCTTTATTTTTAAAAGTGTAGTGCTGGCTTGTGAAAAGGACAAACTTCTCCACAAATCTGTGGTGTAAAAATCAATACAGTTGAGAGAGTTACTCAGTAAATTGAGAAAAAAGGGTGTATTGTACAATTTAGCAGAGGGATGAAAGATGAGAGCCCTTCTGCTGAAAAGGTCGTGAATTCGGTGTTGCTGGTGAACATTAGGAAGGCAGCTTTCCTGAACCCTCATTACGGATGCGAAAGGCCAACGAATGGTCAAAGAAGGTCAACAAAAGGTTAAAAGCCCATCAGCCTGTGTGCCAAACCTGGGCTGGTAAAGCAATGTTACATGATGCACAGTAGAGTTCAAATATTTTAAGCAAATGCAAGTAATTACAAGGTTTCAAAAGTCTAATTAAAAAAAACTTGCACCAAGCATATGAAACATTAAGGAAGACTCTTCAAGGCAGAAAAGAGACCTGTCATGCATTTCAATCTCCTGCACTGCTCGTTTGATAATTGTTAATGCTGTCATCATATTTTGTTTTATGAGAAAGATATGATTAAAAATGCATCATCTGATTGCCCATTGTAGCTGTCCTGCATGCCTAAAATTCCTTGTAAATTACCTACTGCTGTTGTCAGAATATTCCATATTCCGTAGAGCTTCAGTACCATGGTTTTCTAAACTTTTTGCTAAAAAACTGGGGAGTGAATGACTCTGGCATGCACACAATTGCGTAATAGTTTGGGATTGCACAAAATTTTACATGGCAACACATCCTCTTATTTCAGCAGATCATTCTTTTTTTCTAGCTACACACTAAGAAAATTAAGTACAGATGTCACGGCAGGAAGGCTGAGAGAGAGAAAGGCAGACACAGTCGCCAAGTAGAATGAAACGTGGTTTTAATAATGAGAAAACAAGCACTAAATAAAGAAAACACAAAACAATACACAGCAAACACACACAATGACCAGCAACAAGACCGAAAAACACAGGGGTATGTACAGGGGAGCTGATTAACACATGAGGACTGGGGAACAGGTGAGAACAATGGGTGTGACTGACAGAACAAGGGTGGGGACTTAAAAACACAAACACAGCAACAAAACAGAAATCGTGATTACTTAAAAAAGTACAAAGTTGTCGCTGGGGTGGTACCTTATTGAAGTACAATAGAGTACCTTTCAATTGTTGTACCCATGGTTTTCCTACCAGCTAAGGCACTATTCTCTACCCAAAGAGGCTAAAATGTATCTTTGAGGTACATTTATGAAAAGTGTACATTTGAGTACAACACAGTACCTATACCTTTGTTTTTAGTGTGTATTTCAGTTTTGAGACGATGATAAAATCCACAGATAATGTACATACATTATTGTTGATACCACTGATACACTACAATAGATATTAGTTGATAAACAACATAAATAAACATTATTAATCAACAGCAGGTGCTTTTGTCCATAACCAACCTCAATAAACACTATTATACACAGCTCAGCTAGAGTGCTATATTGTGAAATAAGTTCTATAACTAATGCTAGCTCGAAACACTTGGCCTCAATATTCTGGAGCAGCAGCGCTTGTGGATTTTATCATTTGAAATGGGCTAGTAACATCATTTGAAAGTAAAAATATGTGTTCAGATAAAACATTTTTAGTGACATCAAACATTTGTGTATGCATAACTCAATAATAAGTAGTGATATGAATTCAGGAAGTGTCCACACTTGCACAGAACCTATAGCCATGCTTTAATATAATAGAAAACATATTCACAATATAAAATATATAATAATACATGATGCTACTATAGCCAATGTAGATATATGCCCCAACCAGGGGCATTGTAGTGTGTTGAAAATTGGGACTGAATACATATTGCCCAGAATTTGGTGCTATGCCCCTTGCCCCAACTTCTCTGGCAGCATATTTTACAAAGCCCTTGTTATTCAAGGGCTTTGTTTATACAGACCAAACAGCCCAGTCCAGGTATGTTTAACTGGGTTTTTCCTGCTACATAGCAGAATGATTTAAAGATTTGCCCTGTATGTCAGCAGAACCATCAGAGATTAAACAAATAGAGGACAGTTTTGATGAGATACATGCAAGCAAAGGTTTATAAGTCAACTGACAGCCCAGTACTACAGTGGTGAGTCATAAAAAAGACAATATATCCCTAATGTACTGATTATCATACAATAATAACATGATGCTTAAACTAATACTTGAGCAAAATGAGTGAGTGAAAATATTTTTGTTTCAAAAATGTTATAGTACAAAGAAATGTGATTTAATTTTTCCATATGGATGAGACTCCATTTAGCCCTTAGTCTGTAGAGGACATGTCAAATGCTGTAATCCTTAAGTATAATACTGTATGCTATAATAATAATAAAGTGTGAGATCATGTCTAGTAACTCAGTATTTCATTTTTTGCAAGGTGCCATCATAGTGCACCAAACTAGAGACACCCATGATGCAATGTGGATCTGGTCTTAAAGCATCTCCACTGCGGTGATGTTGTGCTAATGTAAGTGTTCCTGCTCTTGTGAACCAAAAACAGTGTTGCTTGTCTGTCAATTAGACCCCCGGGGAGAACAGCAAGAGGGCCATAGCTCCTAACACGCAATGTTGTTTTGTCTCTTGAACTCCTCTTTCCCTCCCTGTATTCAGGTGATAAAATAAGACTTATATTTTGAAGATATGTAGTGCTTGTGGTATACACAGTATGTTCTGCAACAAGTGCCACGGCTCATTATATTGGCACATGCCCTGATGGTTCTGCTACATGCTCCCTGTAAATGAGCTTCACAGAAAAAAAAAGGATATTTGACAACACGCTATATATATTTGAAACTCAATCATTTCTACTTAAACATTTATGTTTTTCATCTTTACTTTATGTAAATAAGTAGCATATATGCCATTTAAAATGTTATTCTCTAAACTAATCAACTTTCTGAACTTATAAATACATTAAATGAAAGAATCATTCTGAGTTGTTTCAACTTCAGATCAAATTTAAATGAACCCAAATCTCTGGAGCGTGTCAAATCAATAAGAAGATGCACATCGTATCCTTCAGCCATTTTATAGCTCCTAACAACCAACTTCAGAGATTTTCTCTTAAATAACATAATGTACAATAAACTAATTCTCATTTCATTTAGATGTACCTCATTTATATTACCATGTTTGAACTCAGTTAATTGTCTCCCTGCTAATTTATCCTATTGTTGTAGCTAGCATCTATCTAGTTAGCTTGCTAACTAGTGAGTTCTTGTTTAACCAGGTGGCTTAGTTAGCTTTTGGTAACATCAGTTAGATAATGTTTTTTAACCACAATACAGTCATATGAGATTTGATAATATTTTTTTTTTCAGAACAAAGACAAACCTGAGGGCTAGCTGAATATGCACGAACTGTATGAACACATACAAACAATCAGGAACCACCACACACATTCACAAACAATTAATAACCAACAAAGGACAAGAGATGTAAGCAAGCTTAAATAACACCTGTAATCACAGGGGGAAAAGGATACGCAGGGCTAAGGAATCACCCGAGACTGGTGCAACACATTAACCTGACAGGGAGACTTGACTGGGCGGAGACATGAGTCATGATGTAGAATGCAGCCAAAATGCACATGGGGAAATAAAACACAAGCATAAGGGCTGCAGAGGGGGGCAGCCATGGCGGGGGCATGACAAGTAGATTCACTATTACATTTTGAACAAGATTTTAACTTTCATTAATTTATCTTGCTTCACTGTTTTAGTTCTATATTTTGGCCTTTTTTCATTCAGAGGTTTTGTAAAGTGTAGATGTACTGATTCACTACTTAGTCAGGATTCTTCACAATGGCATGTTTGTTTAGAAATCTTTGATAAATTCGTTAGTATGTGGACAAATTTGACTAATTTAAATATTTCATAAAATTATCTTTTTTATCTAGGTTTTAGTTAAAATGTTTACTGTACATGAATTATATGAATGATTTTGTGTGATTTTTTTTTTTTTTGGGATATTGCTCCATCCTGTGTCTGATTAAATAGTGGAATGCCTTGTCCAGTGAAGGAGTAGAGGAACTCACTGCAACCCTGAACTGGATTAAGTGGTTAAAAAGATGGATGGATTGTTGGGAAATATGAATGTATGGAATGTATGGAATGTATGGAATGTATTCAAATGGGCATGATGGCTTGGTGCTAAGCATACAGTGCCCTCTATAATTATTGGCACCCTTAGTTAAAATGTGTTAAAAGATAATACATTTTTAATAAATACATTTTTATTGCAGAAGAATAATCTCACTCTGAAAAAGTTTAGTAAAAAGCAACCTTCAACTCAAATGAAAAAAAAGACAAAATCCTGACTAAGAAATAATTATTTCCCATAAAATGACCTGTTCCACAATTATTGGCACCCTGAACAATTTCTTGGAAATAAATGTATTTGAACCATTTTTGTCATTTCTACTGTAGTTTATAAAGTGGATCAAAGTATCTAGCAACCTTTAATTAGTAATTCATCACTTCCTGTTTCCCTGGGGTATAAATATGACATCACACAAAGGCCTATTTCTTTTACTCACTCTTAAACATGGGAAAGACAAGAGAA
>BRDA01027022.1:0-12164 GCA_036984385.1 Crenuchus spilurus | reverse complement strand
CACACACACACACACACACACACACACACACACACACACACACACACACACACACACACACACACACACACATTGTTCTACATTCTATATAGTTACTCTGGTATTGAGAATAGTTAGACTGTTAAAGCACTGCAAAGACTCATTTCTCTTTCCATTTCAGGGTGACTCTGGTGGTCCTGTGGTGTGCAATGGTGAGCTGCAGGGTGTTGTGTCCTGGGGTTATGGCTGTGCTGAAGTGAACCACCCTGGTGTCTATGCTAAGGTATAACCTTTTTGATTAGGGTAAATTAGATTTAATTAAGCTTTGTGATTGTCTCTGAAGCTGTACAATATGATGCACTTAGTATCTAACCAGAAGTGCAATATATATATATATATATATATATATAAGGACAGTATTTTATATATGTCACAATATGACAAATTCCTCCTAATGGCTTTAGGCAAGGCCAGTTATCTTATTTTATTGAGTAGCTGTTGATGTTTGCTCAGTAATAGCTTTAATTTAGATACTTTGGCTTTATACTGTGTGTATAAATCAGGATATAGATACCACGTGGTGTTAGTGGTTTTGTTTTGTTTGGGGAAAAGAAGGTGGAGCCACATGGTTTTCTGGCCGTGTTGTAGTCCATTATGCAGCTCTTTGCTTAATCTGAAAATACTTGACAATTACGTTATGACTACAAAAAGACATTTGAGCAGTTTGAACCTTGTAAACCTTAAATTCAATTACAAAAATTCACTCTGTAATGATTCAAACATATGGTTCTTTTTCCAGGTCTGCAAAATCATCGACTGGATCACTGACATAATTGCCAACAATTAAATCTGCTCTGTTACACAATTCTATATCATGCATAAAACAATCAAGCAATAAAAAAAAAAAAAACATAAAAGCTTGTATTTGACTCTTTTTAGTAGTAGAAATTTGAAAATCAGAAAACTTTCTACAGATTATGGAACAGTGATGCTTTAGGGGATTTTTCTAATGAAACAAATGGATTCTACTGGTATTAGCTGTTTTAGTGGTTTCAGTCAGTGCACCAATCACAAATAAGCTGTGAGACATGAAAAAGTGAATGAATATATCTGGGTTCATGCAAAAATAAAAAAAATTATATGGCCTTTACAAACACATAGACTAATGTATCAGATTCCCACCATACAGAGTCAAGTCAAAATGTCAGAGTGTGGTTGTAATGGACATGGGGGTTGAGGAGGAGTCAGGTTGTAGCAGCAGCATCCAAGTGAAAGACTTTATTGAATATAAAAAAACACATGGCTGTGACAAAAACAACCACTGCGTAGACCCACATACACAAAGGACTAACATAACATTCTCAAACATTCACTACATTCCCGAATGCCCTGGAATAATTAATGACTGACAAAGGACTCAGAAACATGAAGAGGCTTAAATAACCAACATAATCAAAAGGGGAAATAAACAAGCAGGGCTGCGTGATCAGATGAGACAGTTGCTGAACATTAACCAGACAGGATGACATGACGAGGGTGGGGACATGAGACATGACGTGGATGTAAACAAACAGCACATGGTGAAAAGAAACATAGACAAATGGCACAGGGCAAAAAATAAACAGAAAACAAGTGGCAAAAACAGGGAATGGGCGAGGCAAGGGGGTGGGTGTGACAGTGGTTAATGCCTCTGACAGAACTATCAATAACAGCCTACCTGAAAGGAGAGAGCCAAAACTTAACACAGATATGGGAGCACTTTGAAACATGGGCATCCCTCCACTCCACCATCAACAAACCTGATTGAAAGAGTATGAGCCATGAGATGACAGCACCAGTTTACCATAATTCTCCATACCAAATGAACCCATGGATCTGAAGCCTTTATCCAGTGAGAAGCACTAATTACCAAAAGCTAAACTAAACAAGTCAGTTTTCAGCCTAGACTTAAAGGTTGAGACTGTGGCTGAGTCCTAGATGTTGTCTGGAAGATTATTCCAGAGTTGAGGGGCTGTAAAAGAAAAGGCTTTTCCCCATGCTGATGTTTTCTGAATTCTGAGAAATAGTAAGAAGCCAGCACCCTGTGATCTACATAAAGGAGATGATTCATAATAGGAAATGAGTCTCACAGACACTCAGGGGCAAGTTCATGTAAAGCTTTCTAAGTCATTACATTTTTTAAATATTCTATATGGATTTTAACTGTAAGCCAGTTAAACAGAACGGTTGCTGACAGAACTGGGCTAATATGATTACATTTTCTGGTTTTAGTAAGAATCCTGGCTGCTGCATTTTGAACTAATTGAAGTTTATTTAGGTTTTGCTAGAACATTCTGATAATAGTGCATTGCAGTAATCTAGCCTTGAAGAAACAAAGTCGTAACAATTCTGCTGCATCATGTAGCGATGAGGCATTTCTGAACGTGGAAATATTATGGAGATGTAGAAATGCTTTTCTGGTAGTTGTAGTTATGTGTTGGTCAAATGATAAATCTGAGTCAAAAATGACACCAAAATTTTTTGCTGCTAAGTCAGGTGTAATAGTGAAGTTATCCAGATTGAAACTTAAGCCTGATAATTTATTTCTTGTGGCCTTTGGGCATCCAAAAATAACCTCTGTTTTGTCATTATTTAAAAGAAGAAAGTTATACAATATCCAGCATTTCACATCTTTTACACAGTCCTCCATTTTCTTTAGTCTGATCCTGTCATCAGGTTTAGCTGATATATAAAGTTGTGTATAGTCTGCGTAACAGTGAAAACTAATATTATGTTTACTTATAACGTAGCCTAAAGACAGCATATAAAATATAAATAATAAAGGTCCTAAGATAGATCCTTGTGGAATTCCATATCTCACTTTTGTACTGTTGGACGATACAGCACGGTGGCTTAGTGGTTAGCGCCTCTCAGCGCTGAGGTCTTGGGTTCAAGTCTACATAGTTTCCACGCTCTACCCGTATCTGCGTGGGTTTCCTCTGGGGACTTTGGTTTCCTCCCACAGTCCAAAAACATGGAGATCAGGTGAATTGGCTACTCTAAAAAATTACCCTGTTGTGTGTATGAATGTATGGATGTATACCCAGATATGGTTGGTACTCTGTCCAGAGTGATCCCCCTAGTGCTTGATGCAGTCCTCCAGGTGGACACTTCCAGTTGAGAGTACGCTGTGCACAACTGGCTGCTGCTTCTTGCCTGTGTGTGTATATATGAAATGTATTAACGTTAACAAACTGGTAACAGAACGTAAGTTTTGAACCACATTAGGGCTGTTCCTGTGATTCCAATATTGTGGTGTAGTGTATCAAAGCTGCACTTAGTTTGAGGGAAACTAACAAGGATAAGCAGCCTTGATCAGAGGCAAGAAGAAGATCATTTGTTATCTTAACAGCTGTCTCAGTTCTATGATGGGGCCTAAATATAGATTGAAATTTTTCCAGATATGTGGTTCTTATTCAAATAAGAATAAAGTTGTTGGGTCACAGTTTTTTCCAAGATTGGAAAATATATTAGGATACAAATTTGATTTCTATATCAAATGTTTAATAACTGCTAGTTTAAAAGCATTAGGCACATGTAGTAAGCTAAGGGATGAGTTTACTGTTGTTAACATAGGTTTGATTGCAACTGGAAGTGTTTCTTTTTTTGTATTGAATGTTTTATTGAGGAATAACAGTCACTGTAATACAATTGAGAAATAAGAGCCAACAATTCAAGAACATCAGTAAGGGAAAAAAAGAAAACGTGCAAAAATCAGCTCCTCATACAGGAGAACATGGACCACCTCAGGAATTTTGTATGTTATCCCTAGCCCCTACCTACCCAACCTTACTTTACCCAAACACTTACACAGGTCAACACCAAATTAAAAGACCAAACAGAGTAACAAATGATGCAGTAAATAAAATACTGTGAAGAAAAGAAAAAAAAAAGGGGGAAGAGGAAAAGATCAACCCGTCGGCACAGTTTGGAGCGAATTAAAGTGTGAAAGAAAAGATTGACATTTAGAATAAAACTGCCTTTCAAAGTACTGGAAGTGTTGCTTTATGTAGTTTTGAAGGAATTGTATTAAGTTTGCATGCTGTAGAATTTGATGAGGCAGTACTTTTCTTACCTACGTACACCAGATATCAGACAGCTTGGGGTTAAGACTACAGGACTTTCCTGTCTAATGTTTTCTATTTTATTATTGTCCAAAAAGTCTAAACAGGTGTAACTGGTGAGATTAGCTGAAATCTGAGGTTCAGTATCTGCCTGATGTTTTGTAAGTTTAAAAATCACACTAAAGAGTATTCTAGAATTTTATTAATTTCTTGAATTTCCCCTCGGGGATCAATAAAGTATCTGTCTGTCTATCCATCCATCCATCCATCCATCCATCCACCATCTATCTATCTATCTATCTGACCAACTGCATTATAGTATAGTACGGGTGCTACTCTGCCTCAGACCGGAAGGTGCTGCAGAGGGTGGTGAAAGCCGCCCAGCGCAACACCGGAGCACCACTTCCTGCCATAGAGGACATCTACATGAAGCAGTGTCTGAAAAGGGCTGGGAAAATCATCAAAGATTCCAGTCACCCAGCACACAGACTCTTCACCCTCCTGCCCTCTGGGAGGCGTTACAGGAGCCTCCGGACTACGACCACCAGGTACCAGAACAGTTTCTTTCCCACAGCTGTCACACTCCTGAACTCTGCCTCCTAATATTTGAACAATAACTACAGACTGTATCCTAAGACACACCATAATACATAGACTTAAACACCATTCACCGGCTCTTTCATTTGTTATATATACTGCCTACTACTGTATATACTGTATAATAATCTACACTGTTCATAAGTACATACTTATATTATTATATTATTTATTATACTGTTTATAACTATTCATACTTATAATCTGTTCATAGTCTGTACATTCATAACCTGTATATACACTCATGCTCATGTATATATGACTCATACTCAAATAATTTATCGTACCATATATTTTTGCTAAGCACTTCTGGATGGATGCAAACTACATTTTGTGGCTTTGTACTGCAATGAAAATAAAGTTGAATTCTATTCTATCTATCTATCTATCTATCTATCTATCTATCTATCTATCTATCTATCTATCTATCTATCTATCTATCTATCTATCTATCTATCTATCTTGTAGGGATGTAGCTGGTGTTATTGAATACAATAGCATGGGGAGTGCAGACTGAGATGAAGCTCATATGAGATTAGATAGTGATCTGAGACTGCTGGGTTTTGATGAAGAATGTTTAGGTTATCTAACCTAAGTCAATGTAAAAACTAAATCCAGGGTATGACTATGATAGTGTCACACCCCCGCTTGGGCCTCGCCCATCTCCTTGTCTTCTGTGCCTGTGTTTTCATCCTCCACATGTTCGTCCTACGTCATATCTCCACCCCACTGTGATGTCACATCATTGTCCAGGTCTGCTCACTTGTTTGTATCCAATCACTGCCCCTGTAAAGTCCCCTGTTTGTGTTACAGTGTATGTGAATGTGACTCCAGTCTATATGTACTGGGCTTCACAGTGGTTTTGTATTGGTTCACATACAAATAAAGGATGTTTATTGTGAGCACACTGCTGCCTCTTCAATCTCCATTCAGCATGTTACTGCTGTGTAGGCCTTGTTACATGTTGGATAATGCAGACAGTATGTAGGATTGATGTAAACACCTTTGTAGTGGGTCATTTGTTCTTTGAGTGTTCTCCAAATAGCCTGGGGGGAAGACCAGTGTGAAATTAGATCAATGAGTCTAGAGTGAGACTTGGCACAGGACTACTACAACACACTATTTTATCAAACTGGGTTTTACTATCCTCATGCTTGAACACCCAGTAACTCAGGGACATGGCAGATGCAAAAGGTTTCTGTGCTAGTGCATGCATTGTTTTTGTCACTGAATTTTTAGCTTTCAGAAGGTTTCCACAAGGATCAAATGAGTACAGCAGGACCAACACTTTCATCCATGGCTGATGCTGACTCCTTTGGCCTCATTTCTATGTTTGCGGAAAACACTTGCATGTTTGTTTTGTAGGGGTAAAGATAACACTGGACCTCAATCACCACCCATTCTTAAGACAAAATTTCATTCTTAAGAACATTTTAGCTTTCTTTAACTTTCGTTGGTGTTTGGTAAAGTTTTGCTAATACATTCTCTGATGTATGCAGAGCCATGATTTGGGCTAAGTTTTTCATACTGGGCCATGTCATGTAACAATGATACCATATACATCATGAACTGTAAACTGAATCATTAACGGTGAATTCAGTGCTTTGTGAGAGGGACAACAGTTAAAATGAGGTATTTGAGACAATGCAGAATTACATGTCAGGCATATTTCATGTAATTCATCTTGAGAAGAATGAAGGAGGCAAATAATACTTTAAATCAAAGATTCACATACTTCTGTCACTCACAGACATCTAATATTAAATCATGTTCCTCATTAAATAAATGACTAAGTCTAATATTCCATTAAATTGTTTGACTTAGCTCTCATTTTCTACTTTTAGGACTTCTGTGACAATCTGATGATGTTTTAGGTCAGAAAGGAACAAACCCATGATTGTGTGCTATTATTTGGAATCAATTGTTTTTCATGTATAAATTATTAATAACAAAAATTGGGGAAAATTCTAAATTCATTCATTCATACATTATCACACCCGCTTAATCCTTATCAGGGTCGCGGTTAGTCCCCTACCCCCTCACTGGGCCCATAAAAAATATATAAATATAGAAAAGCACCCATTTTACATTCATCATAAGTAATTTTGTAGTTTTACAATAAAATGTCTGGGCCATTAATTTAACACAAATTGAGCAATCAACTATTTACCTGAACAATGTTTTTTTTATCTGATCCATGTTAAAAAGACTATTACTCACCAATATTTGATGATGACATTAATCTTTTATATTCAAGTTTCTGTACTGCAATGATCAGTAAAATATTTGTTTGGTGTAGAATGATACTGAAGACACATCAGATGACATGAAATAAACTCTTTGGGTAAGAAAATAATTTGTAATGAAAATATCAGTTAATTTAGCAAAAGAGCAGAGAAGTTCTCCCACTGCTGACTTATATTGTTAATGAATAATGAAGGACATTTGGTGGCTTAAACTTTAACTGAATAAAGGTCATCATCAAATTTACAAGAGAGTTTGCATGTGTGATACAAACATTTTGTCCTTTGCCCTATAAATTCTACAACAGCTGGTATTTTCTCACAGATAAAATGTGTTAATCATGAAAAATTTATAAAAATCTGAAAATAAGCACAAAACCTGAATACTTATACACTTTGACATCCTGTACATGCAAAGTCATCAAAAAAATATTTTTTTTTAAACTAATTTTAAACCATGATCAGTGATTTCAGAACAATAAAACAACAGTCTTACTATCAAATGTTTGTGAATCATGAAATAAAAGCACTCTGGGCATCTTTCCTCTACAATTAATTGAAAAAGTTCTCTGTGCAAAAATAGCAGAAATGTTACAGTCATAATTGTTTTTTAAGGACAAAAAAAAACAGCATTAGGACAAGCAGTATTTTTTTATTTATTTTACTTTTGTCCTTGAACTTCGAATAAAAAGTGTGCGAAAATGACAGTTGTATCGTTATCATCTTTAGTAACTCAAAATAGCCACAATTTCTGAATCAGTAAGATAAGACAACAAGATAGGAGTCAAGTCTTGGGTATAAAAACAGTGATGTTAATAACATTTAAGTCAACAGCATCATACAGCCACTATGAGGTCACTTATATTCCTTGTGCTCCTTGGAGCTGCATGTAAGTATGGCATCACATTTCACTGCATCTCAAACATTTTTTTGGTGAGCAAACACATTTACTCATCTATAGAATTTGTAATGTTGGGTCTAAACAACAACGGATTGGTGGTGAGTATTGTGATTAGTCATCCTTTTTAGTAGAAGCTCTGAGTAGTAATCCAGGTTTCAAGCTCAGATTCCATCTGCTTGACATCAGTTATCATGTGCATCATTTAAGGCTCTGAGCTATTTTGTGGTAAATATGCCACACATATACCTTATCTATAATCCTCAATAGAAGTGTGCTGACATGTTCAGTACTACAAAAAATCTATATTATTTTCTATTATATATTATTTTATGATATATGATATATTATAATATTATTATATTATTCTAACATATAATGAAAAGATTTGTTTGAAAAGGTGTTTATTTTTATGTGCAGTTGCTCTAGAGGATGACAAGATTGTTGGAGGGTATGAGTGTACACCCTACTCTCAGCCCTGGCAAGTGTCTCTGAATATTGGCTATCACTTCTGTGGTGGTTCTCTGGTCAACCAGAACTGGGTTGTGTCTGCTGCTCACTGCTATCAGTCGTAAGTGATTTAATTAAGTCATTTTTAATTTAATTTGGTCATTATGGTTTTTCAGAAATGATAAAGCTTCAATCTGACATTTTTGCCCCCTTCTAGTCGTATTGAAGTCCGTTTGGGTGAACACAATATCCAATATACTGAGGGCACTGAGCAGTTCATTAGCTCTTCTAAGGTCATTAGAAACCCAAATTATAACTCCTGGACCCTGGATAGTGACATTATGCTGATCAAACTGAGTGAGGCCGCCAACTTGAATGGGTACGTGAAGCCCATTGACCTGCCCAAGAACTGTGCTGCTGCTGGCACCATGTGCATAGTCTCTGGCTGGGGAAACACCATGAGCTCCAGTGAGTAAATGATGTTCAAACCTTACCATAGAGCTTTGTGAGGTATGTTTGTGTTCAGGTTCTGTAAAGATTGTCTTTCTTTTATAACATTTATTTGTAGCTGCTGACTCCAACATGCTGCAATGTCTGGAAATTCCCATCATTAGCACCACTGACTGTGAAAACTCCTATCCTGGCATGATCACTGACACCATGTTTTGTGCTGGATATCTGGAGGGAGGCAAGGACTCTTGCCAGGTACACACATACACACACAACACACACATACATTGTTCTACATTCTATATACAGTTACTCTTGTATTGAGAATAGTTAGACTGTTAAAGCACTGCAAAGACTCATTTCTCTTTCCATTTCAGGGTGACTCTGGTGGGCCTGTGGTGTGCAATGGTGAGCTGCAGGGTGTTGTCTCCTGGGGTTATGGCTGTGCTGAAGTGAACCACCCTGGTGTCTATGCTAAGGTATAACCTTGCTGTCTGTTACAATGTGATTATATTATGATTTACCTTACATATAACAAAAGACAGTTTAAATATTGCAAATCTTAAATGCAGTTCTTAAAACTCAACTATAATAATTTTCTTACATCTTTCTTACACAGGTCTGCATGTTCACCAACTGGCTTGCTGAAACCATTAACAACAATTAAATTGGTCACACAACCATATTTCAGTAAAACAATTTAAAAGCAATTCAAATAAAACAAAATAAATCTAAAAATCTGATACTTGACTCATCTTTCAACAATTTTGCTTTAATGGAGAATAAATGCTTTTTGAAATGTGAACATTAGAACAGGGAACTGGCTACAGATTATGAGAACGGGATGCTTTATGAATTTTTGTCTGAGACACCAAAATCTAGTGCCTTGTATAATTACAGGGCAGTGTCAGGCAGGGTGCACAACAAATAGTGAGCAGACACATGCAGATTTAGAAATATAAGGTTTACTAGATCAATAAGTGGTAATCCAAATACATAAGCCAAAGTACAATCCAAAGTCAACAATCAAGCTAAGAATAAACAGCTGAGAATGGGACAAAAGGGAAAAACATAAGGATAGTCAATATACAAGCAGAGGTCAGAGAACAACAAAGTACAAAGTAACAATAGAGAGCACAGGCCCCGGCTACTCTAAAGTTTTTCAAGGAAACAAAGCTAAAAGCTAACGTAGACTAGGATGTCTTAGCAGGCTAAAGGCTAAACAATACAAAGACGCCACATAATCCTAGAGGTTATTAAGGCTAAGACAGGGTCAAAATCCTAAAACACGAGACTAACAAGAAGAAAAAGGCTTGGTAAAGCAACAAAAGGGTTGGCAATACTTAGCAAAGCACTGACTGGGGAACAGAAGTTTCATAGGGAGGCTAATGAGAAATAAAGTGAACACAGCTGAGACAGATACATGATAGAGAGAGGGCCTTCTGGAATTCTGGGTTATGGAGTTAGTGTGAAAACTGCAAACAGAGAGAGAGAGAGAGAGAGAGAGAGAGAGAGAGAGAGAGAGAGAGAGAGCATGCTATTCAGTGGTTTTTCAGACACTCTGATGTAGCCTGACATACCTTGACTTTTTTTTTTTTTTTTTTACAAATTACACCCATCTCAAATTTGACAACAACAGTGTCAACAGTAATGTCATAAATGTATATTTTGATTACATTTGCTCTAAAATTAGATAGTTATACATTGTATATTGTGAAAAAAACACACTATAAATATTTCTAGCCAAGACTTTTGAACTCTGAACTGAATAAACAGAGATGTTGACTACACACTGGTCATTACAATTTATAAAAATTATATGTGGTTTTATTTCTAAAGCTTAACAAATGTGAGGTTACACTGTTTTTCACTCATTTACTGGGTCCTAGATTGAATATTTATGGAATAGGTGTGAGGCGAGTTGTGACAAGTCTTTGTTCAGGTGAGCAATCAGGAGAGTGCCGTTGTTTTTGCACATTCCTGGGCCGCTACTCCACCACTGGTATGTCTGGCGTTACCATGTCATCACCATATGAATGGCAAATGGTGGGAAGAAATGTGCTGCAATATTGCAGGGGTGGTACTAGGGCCGTCTTATGGGGCTATAGCCTCAGGTCTTTTCTCAATAGCCACGGGTCTAATTGCCAACCCAGAACCGATTTACCAACAACCGCTCCACATCCACACCCCCTCTTCTGCCTCTCTGAACAAAACTCTTCGCTTCCTTCTGGATGACAAACTTCACATGCGCATGCGCTTCAGTAGGCTAAAGGTAAGAGTTGTTACACAACCGTACTCAGACTTACAATTGGACTCAAGTAAAGAGCAGACAGAAGTTTCACAAAAAACAAAAAGCTTCAGAAGCACCCAAATAAAAACGTTCAGAACAAACTAAAGCACATCACACTTTAGTGGGTGCTAAAACAAATGGCAACCGAGAACCCAGAGAACAGGAAAACAAAGTCTGCTGGCTGGACCACACTGGCACACTCTAAAACTGAACGCAAACCCATAATGGTCTAAAAGCCCTGAGACTTAAGAGACTATATAGGTAGCTTCTCATAACTCTAAAGAGATAAGATAGCCAAGCTAAGCTAACCAATACACTGCGGATGACTTTAGCCAGAATAAATAAATAAGTAGCTTACTTCAAGGTGCTTTTTTAGATTGTAAGTTTAGTCTTTGGATGATGAAAGCAGCTGGCAAACAGGGTTTTCATAGCACAATGGGGGTCAGAATAATTTTGTGATCTGGGTATACATAAGACTTCTTTGTGTCAAAGTAAGATCTTGTCCATGTGGTTAAATCAGCTACTGATGAGTACTGGTTCTTTATTTGAGAACAAACTGGAGATCCTCTGCACATCTTTGCTCCTCAATGACTCTTTTGTACCAAATCATGATTATAATCACCTGTTCACGTCATCTGTATGAGATCACACCATTATGATTTTTTTTTTAATTAGCCCTCATGCCAACTTTTTTTGTAATATATTGCAGGCCTGAAATGCAGGAGTGGATGAATATTAACAAATGAAATTAAGTTCACCAGGCAAAATATGAAATATCTTAAGCTCGTTTTGTCCTCAATAAAGTAAAAGTCAAAGAAAATGTAAGAAACATTGCATTTTTTAAACATTTTTAACAGAAAATCCATTTTCTGATTTAGTATTATATAGAACTTAGATTTTTCTTAAACTACGTTTTCTGCATTATGCCCTTTGCAGATCATTTAATTTTCTACTCACTGAATTGTTCACAGTATCAGATATTTTGACCTGTTGTACAAACCGGATTCCAAAAAAGTTGGGACACTAAACAAATTGTGAATAAAAACTGAATGCAATGATGTGGAGGTGCCAACGTCTAATATTTTATTCAAAATAGAACACAAATCACAGATCAAAAGTTTAAACTGAGAGAATGTATCATTTTAAGGGAAAAA
>BRDA01027019.1:53144-65399 GCA_036984385.1 Crenuchus spilurus | reverse complement strand
TATATACATAACATATATAAACATTATAATAATGGGTGTGCATAATGTGTATAACAATGCCATATGGAATGGACATATCCGTGCTCGCTCTACAAATTCATTCCTTCATAGCAACCGTTTCTATGTTGGACAAGCTCTCTCAGAATCTTGACAAAAATTCTAGCATACAACTCTGGCAAAATGTGGTGTAAAATGTGGTGGGACAAACAGGAAGGGGGTATGGCCTGAGACATAGCAGCGTCAGGAGGGCCACTATATACATACATACATACATACATACATATATATATATATATATATATATATATATATATATATATATATATATATATATATATATATATATATATATAAACACACACAGTATATACGTATAATATATATACACACATATTATATTGCACCTGCATTGTTTTAATGACCTACAGTAACATAATCCAGGACATTCAGTGCTATTGTTTTGTAAACAAAAGTTCAAAAAAAAGATTTTTTGACAGATTTCTGTAAAGCTCTATCAGCTGGTACAAAAAGAAAGCATTTGTGGGTGAAGCAGGTACAGATCATTTATTACTGTATAATTAAGGTCAGATGTCATGATCATATAAGATATAGATGTGTCTCACTTTACAGGATCGTCAAAGGGTCTTTGATCACACGCTCACCAAATACTCCCCATTCTTTCAGAAGACACATTCCCTTTAGGGCTCGTGCTTGCTTGCTGTGATTGCAGATGCAGTCTTTCCCTCTATCCCCCCAAAGCAGGAGCTCTGTAGTGTCTGATCTAGCTAGCCTGCTTGATCTGAGCTCAGTGGAATTTTAAAATCCTCCACTGGGGGCATCACGTGCTGCTGCTGTTTAGCTCCAGCACAAGCTCAGATCAAAATCTTTTAACATTTGTGATAGCAGTGTGGCAGAGCAGCTGATGATTTTAAAATCATTTTGTAAACAGTAAGTGTCCCTGCTGAACTCTTGAATAAGAAAAGAAACACAATAAATGTGCTGTTACCTCTGTAAGACTCGTATTAGTCCATTTTCACCCAGAAATTATATTTGCACAATTTCCACATTTTTCACAAGTTAATAGTTAATTAAATTAGTCATGTTCTTTCTTCCCTCAGATTGCATTCAGATCTTAATTAAGGTCTCACTGACTAGTTGATGCATTTACATCAACATTATGACTTACTGTGAGATGTAAAAATTAACACACATACATACCCTTAGACCCCTAAAACAGAAATCAGAAACAGCACTGATTTGTATGCAGTGTTTCACAATACAGCAAAGCTAATTGGTCCAGACAGAAAGCATATCTACATACTGTATTTCCCCTCCCTTACCTCAGATGTAGTCAGTCAGCCAAGACATGTTTCCTTCTTTCCATGTTTTTCTACATGTTTATATTGTTTTTAGTGCTTACAGTAATCTGTACCACATTGTATGTCAGACTGTTTTCTAAACCACATTGTCTAGTCTATGAGACCTTAATTAAGATCTGGATGTGAGATTGAGTAACTTGAGAAAAGTGATGGTGATGTACTTCTACAGAATTGATTGTGATATTTAGGTTAAATAACCAGTGAGTTCTAGTTTTGTTAGCAATGTTAGTGTTAAAGCTCCATTTCTGAAATAAGAAGCAAAATTTGGACTCCATGCATGCCTTGGCTGATCAGCTTCATCTGGGGTAAGTGGGACATTGTGTATTATGATTTTTGAGTGAACCAAAAATCTCATCTTTTTCTTGCTATCTTTCTTTCTCTCCTCCCCCCTCCATCTCTTTTTCTCTGATTGTGTAAGACAGTCCCTCAGATGCTGCTTTGCGTCCCTTCCCCCTCCAATTCCCATATGAGCTTCAGCATCAGAGAATGAGAGTGAGAGAGACTGACTGCACTGAGGAAACTGTTCTTTTTAGTGGTCTGAGCTGTACTATGTATGCAGCTGACCTGCTCTGTATTACAGTATAGAGATTCAAACAGCACAATCACTTTCATTCTGCTGTAAGTGATCTGTGTTCAGCCCCTGCACTAATGAGCTTCAAAGTACCATTGGTGTATCTCTCACACTTTCTCTCTTTCTCTCTCTCTCTTTCTCTCTCTCATGTTAAATCACAGAGCAAGCTGTTCTTCACCCCCTCTTCCTCTTCTTTTCTCTCTTTTCTTTTCCCTCTGACCTATTTCTGATCCTCTGCTGTGTCTTGTGCTCGCTGTCATATTAACATTTTACCAGAGCAAGACAAGAGAGGATGGGGGCAGTGAAAAAGCGTGTGACGAAATGACAGTTCTCTACATCCTCCTTCTCTTCTGCTTTTGACTCTGCTCACCATCACTGCTTTGCCCTGTTTCTCTTCCATTTCTCCCTTCCTTTTTGATTCTATCTGGGCAAAACAGTCAAGATCTTATTGTAAGCAGATTTGGACTAGTTTTATTTGTTGATTAGTCAAATTGATTTAAATAGTTTACAGGAATTTAACACTTAAACACTGAACACTTAAACAACACAATGTAACTAAAAGTCAACCACACTTCTGTGAAACCAACCTGTCGAGTTAGGAAGCAACACTGATTGTGAATCAATTTTACCTGCTGTTGTGCAAATGGAACAGACAACAGGTAGAAAGGAGAGCATGGAGCAGAGCATGGAGCAGATATCAGGAGACAGGCCAGTACACCAGGAGACATGGAGGGAGCCATAGGAGGGCAACAACCCAGCAGCAGGACCGCTACCTCCTCCTTTGTACAAGGAGGAACAGGAGGAGCAGAGCCAGAGCCCTGCAAAATGACCTCCAGCAGGCCACTAATATCCATGTTTCTGCTCAAACGGTCAGAAACAGACTCCATGAGGGTGGTATGAGATTTTAAGTATGATTCCAAATCCAGACCTCCATGGGATAATAATTTAGATTTACATTGATCATTATTATGTTATTTTGTTCTTAATGCATTCCACTATGTAATAAATATAGATTTTCAACTGGAATATTTTATTTATTGAGATCTAGGATGTGTTATTTTAGTGTTCCCTTTATGTTTTTGAGCAGTGTATATATATATATATATATATATATATATATATATATATGACCAGGGTCAAATATTTTATATTACTGTATTTCGTGTAATCAGAGACACACAAAGGGTTAAAGTATTGTGTACATAGATATTTTAAAATACCAAATGGGGTCCCTGACTAAAAAATTAAGAACCTCTACTCTATAAACTGCATTATTTGCAAAGATTGTAGTTCTTTCCTGAGCTGGCATTTCCTCTGCACTCATTGGTCTCTTGGCCTCTGTAGGCTGCCAGCAGTTCTCATAAAACATGTAAAGGCCATTTTCATTTTCAATTCATTTATTGGTGCCATCATTAACATTTTAACAAGAGCAAGTGCTTTCCTTTGTGTGAAAGGGATGTTACGTTAAACATGGATGAAGAGTGGAACCACATGGAGAAAAATAATAGCTAATGGAGTATTTGAGAAAACGGAGAAATCACATCTTTTCTTTTCTTTTCTTCTACTTTTTTATTAAACAGGAAGACCTTTAGTCAGCAGACATCACACTGGACCTGGTTTGAAAACAAAAAAATCTGTTCATTCCTTTGTATTAAAACAGTCAGCCTGGTGTAGTTTTGCTTACTGTAAGCTCTTCTGTATCATATAACAAGAAGCTGATTCTAAAATGAGATTCAGTGCTTTACATTCAGGACATGTACATCAACACACAAAGCAGCAGTACAGTAACGTGCAATACACATGACGGGGAATACCCCCTTTAAAGGTGACACAACTGCAGAAAAACAAGCTCAGGATGCTCTGACTCTGGGCTTTAATGTACATGCATGAATGCATCAGACACATAAAGATCAGCTGTTCTGTCAACAGAGAAGAACTGACATTTCACAAGCTTTCATCAAAAACCTCATCTAATCAAACTAATCAAAACAGTCTCACCAAAACCTCATCTTTCCAAATCTCATCTAACTAAACCTCATCTATCCAAAACCTCATCTAACCAAACCTCACCTAATTAAACCCTCATCTATACAAGGCTTTTTCTGTCCAGACCTGATTCATCCAATCCTTATTTAACCAAATATCTATCCAAACTTCATCTAATTAAAATCTCATCTAATCAAGAACTCATCAAACCTCATCTAACCAAAACCTCATCTAATCAAGAACTCATCTACCAAACCTCATTTAATCAAGAGCTCATCTACCAAACCTCATCTAACCAAAACCTCATCTAATCAAGAGCTCATCTATAAAACCTCATCTAACCAAATCATCTAATCAAGAGCTCCTCCACCAAACCTCATCTAACCAAAACCTCATCTAATCAAGAGCTCATCTATAAAACCTCATCTAACCAAAACCTCATCTAATCAAGAGCTCATCTACCAAACCTCATCTAACCAAAACCTCATCTAATCAAGAGCTCATCTACCAAACCTCATCTAACCAAAACATCTAATCAAGAGCTCATCTACCAAACCTCATCTAACCAAAACATCTAATCAAGAGCTCATCTACCAAACCTCATCTAACTAAAACCTCATCTAATCAAGAGCTCATCTACCAAACATCATCTAACCAAAACATCTAATCAAGAGCTCATCCACCAAACAACATCTAACCAAAACCTCATCTAATCAAGAGCTCATCTACCAAACATCATCTAACCACAACCTCATCTAATCAAGAGCTCATCTACCAAACATCATCTAACCAAAACATCTAATCAAGAGCTCATCTACCAAACCTCATCTAACAAAAACATCTAATCAAGAGCTCATCTACCAAACCTCATCTAACCAAAACATCTAATCAAGAGCTCATCTACTAAACCTCATCTAACCAAAACATCTAATCAAGAGCTCATCTACCAAACCTCATCTAACCAAAATCTCATCTAATCAAGAGCTCATCTACCAAACATCATCTAACCAAAACATCTAATCAAGAGCTCATCTACCAAACCTCATCTAACCAAAACATCTAATCAAGAGCTCATCTACCAAACCTCATCTAAACAAAGCCTCATCTAATCAAGAGCTCATCTACCAAACCTCATCTAACCAAAACATCTAATTAAGAGCTCATCTACCACACCTCATCTAACCAAAACCTCATCTAATCAACAGCTCATCTACCAAACATCATCTAACCAAAACCTCATCTAATCAAAAGCTCATCTACCAAACCTCATCTAAACAAAGCCTCATCTAATCAAGAGCTCATCTACCAAACCTCATCTAAACAAAGCCTCATCTAATCAAGAGCTCATCTACCAAACCTCATCTAACCAAAACATCTAATCAAGAGCTCATCTACCACACCTCATCTAACCAAAACCTCATCTAATCAACAGCTCATCTACCAAACATCATCTAACCAAAACCTCATCTAATCAAGAGCTCATCTACCAAACGTCTTCTAACCAAAACCTCATCTAACCAAAACCTCATCTAATCAAGAGCTCATCTACCAAACCTCATCTAACCAAAACCTCATCTAATCAAGAGTTCATCTACCAAACCTCTTCTAACCACAACCTCATCTAATCAAGAGCTCATCTACCAAACCTCATCTAACCAAAACATCTAATCAAGAGCTCATCTACCAAACCTCATCTAAACAAAGCCTCATCTAATCAAGAGCTCATCTACCAAACCTCATCTAACCAAAACATCTAATCAAGAGCTCATCTACCAAACCTCATCTAACCAAAACCTCATCTAATCAACAGCTCATCTACCAAACCTCATCTAACCAAAACCTCATCTAATCAAGAGCTCATCTACCAAACGTCTTCTAACCAAAACCTCATCTAATCAAAAGCTCATCTACCAAACCTCATCTAACCAAAACCTCATCTAATCAAGAGCTCATCTACCAAACCTCATCTAAACAAAACCTCATCTAATCAAGAACTCATCAAACCTCATCTAACCAATCCAAAGCCTCATCTAATCAAGAACTCATCTACCAAACGTCTTCTAACCATAATCTGGTCTAGACAAATTTAATCTAACCAAACCCAATCTAACCAAAAAAGCACTTAAACATAACTTAATCTAACCCAAACCTCATCTAATCAAACTTCAAAATGAAACTGTCATCTATTCAAATGAACTAAGACCTCATCTAACCAGACATGTCCCTGCACACTGAGGCTGAAGGAACTGGAGGAAAGCATGACCTCATAGTTGCCAAGGTGATGGGGATTCCTACCACATGGTTGGTTGTGATTGGCTCAGAGATGAAGATGAGTCTCTAATTGGGTCAACAAGCAGAATATTTGAAATGAGAATAAATATGTGTATGTGTTCTGTATTGAGAGAAGATTTTACGTAATCATACACATGTAAGACAAATACAGCTACTTTTTGTCATATCTTCTTAATCTAATAGTCTGATGTAAAGTTCCTTGCTATCATATCTTAGTGTTATGTTGTGCAAGGTTATACTTAAACAAAGCTCATAAGCAAGTGTAACTAAAATGATATTGGCAGTGTCTTGTCCTGTACATGGGCAATAAATGCAAGATGCATACAAAACCACTGTGAGTCTCAGCCAAGCAAAAACCAGTAAGATTTCTAATGCAGCACTAATGAGTACAAAGATATCAACAAATTTCTCATCAGTATTCCATCAGTGTGCTGAGGAACAGTACATGCTGGTTCTCTGCATGTTGGTGGTAGCAGAAGATCTGCTTAAAGGAATAGTTCACACATAAATGTAATCAATTTTCCTACTTTAATTGAGGACTGTGAATGTGCTTTAGCATACAGTATGACTTAACGTGAGCTTTAAAAAAGAATAAATACTGCATCCACAATCTTAAATAAGCAACTAAGAGCTTACATAGAATCAGATTTAATGACAGTGACTGTCCAAAATAATGAAGAATCTGATCCAGCTTTCTCAGCGCTTGATCTAAAGAAGCTCATTTTGGATTCAGTGTCTCGGCTGATCAACTCCATGGACAAATATGTAAATGTGATTTCTGGATGAAGCAATCCTTTAAGATTAATGGGTTAAATTTGTGAGAGCTGGAGAATCAGGGACAAGGATGAAGCATAAATAGGAGTGACAGAATGTGCAATTGGGGGAGTGTGTGCAATATGAACAAGCTCATATCACACTGAGGATATGTGACTCATCCTCAGATATGGCTAACCATGTAGCCCTGGCAAACACTACTTACATAATCTGTAACTTCCTACTAAGAGAGGAGATTGTGGGGAGGAATTTTCCATATAAACATGCTTCGTTGTTCTTGCTAGTGCTTCAACATGTATATATTTATGGTTATGATAGAGCCATAGTGTAAGAAAAAATGTATGTTGAAGATTGGATTCATGGACAGGTAATACAGTGCAGTGAATGTCTTGTTTGATGTGTGGATTGTAAAGCAGCTGTTAATGATTGGCAAAAAGGACTAATTGCAAAATCCCAGTTTACATGAATACATCAATGCCAATGCCAGTGTTCTGTGTAGAACAAAGGGAAAGGAAGCGAGTATTAGTAGGCAAAGTTTTTTTTTTTTATTTTAAGGTCAGCAGTTAAAATGGACATCAATTATATTTATGTTCTTTAATGACCCCACTCTCTTGTGGATAAAGGACACACATGGCATGTAGATTAAAAAAATAATAATAAAAAAAGTCCGTTTATGGACTTTTCAGTGATGTCATCACATACACTGCACAGTTGTTGTATGTGTATTTTTGATGGCACATAGTGGGTCACTAGACAGCTGTACACCTGCCATCATCAAATTCTGTCACATCATGAATGTATTATACAGTCCCAGTTCTGAAGTCTAATGGCTCCAGTTGGCTTTATCAAGATAAAGAGAGATTTGGAACATGATATGTTGGTAGTAAATGCAGTAGTGCAGGAATATGAGAGTCCTGCTACAGAGCTGAGTGTACAGTCTGCACCGTGGGGCCAACAATTGCAAAAATAAATAAGCACTGAAAACCTCTGAGGGAAATGTGTAATTTGTAGTCTTTCTAATATGCTGGAATTTGTAAGCATGTACACATCTTCCCAAAGGCCTCTGTGAGCAGATCTTGCAGACATTTCTGAAGGTTCCTTGGGAAAAATTGCATAAGACAAAATGAAGATAATAAGAAGATAAAATAATAAACGTGAATCACAGCATTAAAAGTGTGGGATGTGAAAAAGATGAGAGTTCATATTGAGTGTGCTGTCTTTAACATGTGTGTTATTATCTGAGTAAATCTGAACACAATATGTGAGTTTATTGAGATCTGCACTAAAACTCAAAACGAGATAGATCTTAAGATACTTTTTAGGAGAAAAAACTGCCCAGATTTGTGTTTGAATTCTCATCTGATCTCATTGATCTCAACTTTCAAAGTGTCTAATTCAAATGATACAAAATGGATAAGTCCATATAATGAAACTATCCACAATAACAGCATAGTTTGGTTTCACTGTTGTTATGATCTTGCAAGCACCATCACATTGACAAATATCTACAGTACCTATTCAGCCTTTAGCTCCAATCACTGAAGTTATAAGGAGTCTTTTGGACAGATGTACTTTTCTGATGATGCAGAGAACAGATCAGCCAATCAGAACAGAGTTACTATATAATTTTGAAAGGCACGGTAACAAACAGTCTCTTTATTTGTGGGGAAAAAACACAGAGGGGAAAATGTGACATGTAAACATAAATTATTATTGTTTTTTGGTGCTTAAAACCATACAGATTATATTACTGGATCAGAGGGGAAAGAAGTAGAAAAAACGTAGGATATGGGTCCTTTAAAGAAGGGTTGTTGATGACGATGAAGTTTGCTTAAAGGCTTTTAAGATTGAGTCAGTATCTCATGGCATAAAATTACATCCACCAAAGATGACGTTCATTCTAAATATATAAGTTGCATTCAGCTCAGCATTCTTCAATAATCAGAATAAGAACATATTTTGAATACTTTTATATATTAATTTCTTTTTTAGTTAACCTTTATTTCTTCTTCTTATAAGCTTCTTATTTGTAATGGCAGTCTGGCAAAAGGCAAAGTCTTTTGAGACACAAAAGACAGCTATACAAACAAAACCAACAAACAAAATAAAATACAGAAGACTACTGAGATATGGATGAAAAGGACATCAGTGAGTATCCATGTAACAATTGCATTTATCAGCTAAAAAACAGTAACACAATTCCTAAAAGCCAGCTTTGGAAAAAAAATGTACAATTTGTAGTGTTTTTTGAAGCAAATTCCAGTCCTTGGCTGCAGCTGTCTGAAATGTGGACAGACCAAAAACTGAATTTGTTTTCGTGACTCTCAGCAGTGGCTGGGCAGAACAAGTATTATAACTAAATGACTGAGAATGTAACAACCGACACAGATAAGGGGGAGATAGGCCAAGAAGGGTTTTGTAAATCAGCATGTACCAATGAATAGTATGACGGGTGTGCAATGATGGCCAGTTTACTGAAGACTAAAGAGAGCAGTGGTTAGTTTTAAAGGGAGCATTTGTAAAAAAAATGGCAGAATGATAGAGTATATGTATAGCATGGAAAAATAATTTAGCTGAGAGAGAAGGCACACATTTTATATATAAATAAATAAATAAATAAATAAATATATATTGACATGACCTGAGGAAGACAAAGTATTGTCTAACCAAATGCCTAATCATTTATATTCTGTAACCTGATTTATTTTAATGCCATATCTGTACAGAACCTCAGAAGTGTATCAGAATAGATCTGTCTGATGAACAGTAACTACATGGGAAACAATGTAAACTGTATTCTTCAAATGTAAAGACGTGAGCAGTGACAGATGGAAATCTGGAACCACCAGTGAATCCATTGAGTTTAAGAGGTTAAATAAATCATTCTCTACATTACCTGGAACACAGGAAGAGAATGTAAGTAGGAGACACACTGGTTGGTATTTATGGTCAGTAGTAGGACATCAAGTATATTTCTGTACTTGAGTGAAGTCACTCTCTGGGGGTTAAATGATATATGGAGAGAATACATAACCACCAACATACTGCTGACACTGGACTCTGATTTGTGTCAGTGGGTCAAGGTGGGGTTTATATGGAGTGGAGAAGCCCTGACCTTGTTCTGCCTGAGAATGTGATGAGAAATCTCCAGTGTTTGTCTTTACCATGGATTAAAATGGAAAACTATAGGCATTATGGAGGTAATTTTACATTTATTTATTCATGGGGTGGGTTTCTCAGTGGATGTGGTGAGTTATTTGCTGTAATAGTGAGCTTCTTGTAGCATTGCAAATTCATTAATGTTATTGTTGACTAGCTAGACCTTCTAATGATATTTGTAAGCTTCTACCAAAATCCCAACTGCAGCAGAAACACAATTGTGAGTGGAGTGTAGATAGGTTAATTAGATGTTGATGCTTTTGCTTTGTTGAAATTCAAACTTGTTGTGATTAAGGTGTAATTATACACATTCAGTATGAGTTTGCAATTAAATGACATAAATTGTCTTGATTCTTCAAAACTCTAATCATTAGTTAGGTTCAGATAAATAAAATTCTACAACAGACCTTCTCAGTGCCTGCTGTGCAACTCTAACAAAATAAATCCCTAAAATCACAGTCTCTATTTATAAGCTCTTCAAAAATAAGCCTGGCCATTTGAGCGTCCACAGCCTAATCCACAAAAGGCATTAAAAGAGGGAGATATTCTAAAGAGTCTGAGGGGACATATCAGTGATTCTGTTTTAAAGTGTCATTATCCTAATTATAATGTCCAATTATGACATTTTAGTGATTGTATGTACTAAAAACAGACATAATTTATTTTGAACATGTTCCAACCTCTATTTATCCCTTAGAATGAATTTACAATGACTGTAAGACTAATATATTTAATTATTCTCTGTTGTGATTGGCATTGGCAGCCCTATATGAGGCTTAATTCAAAAAGATGCCCAGCTGAAGCACTTGAATGCAAATGGGCGGAGCTTCACTAATGCTGAATAGACAATGATTTTCATGGAATCTCAGAAAGAAAATGTTTTTTTTTTTTTGCAGTTTTTGCTATTTAGTTTTGCTGTATGGACTGAATGAGCTGAATAATCTGTTTAGAAAAGCAAAGAAAGTTTTGTTTGCTGATAATATGAGCTCTTTAAACTTTAAGATTATCTGGTTTAAGAGGTTAAAACAATCCACAAGTCAACAGCATCTACAAATTATACAGGACCTCAGACACACCATGTTACAAAAAAAATGATTGTACAGACTTTAGATATGGCAGTGTTTTGATATGATAAACTGTGGTCTTTGATGAATATTTGGCAGTCAGATCAGTAGGCAGAGAGTGAGTCATGTTTACAATCATCTCCATGTGGTTTTGATGCTGATGAGTCACACGAGTGCTTTTTAAGCAATGTCAAATCAAGGCACACCATCTTTGCAAGTACCTGCACCTGGAGCTGAGAACATGCTGCATTCCACCGACCTTTTATTTTCTGTTTTAGACCAAATGGAGAGTTCTATTTCTTTTTGTTTTCTTTGTCTGTGATTATTTGTCTTGAAGCGTTCTGTTCTGATGCCAGTTGAGCTATTGAATGCTCCCTTTCTAGAGTTCTCAGAAAAGAGGGTCTTCATGAGCCAGGTGCTGGATGCTGGAATATGACAGACACGTGTTTGCAAACACAATGAAAATTCCCTTCAAATGTCAGAACATCTTTTGAATTTCAATATAGTTACAGTCCACTTTAGCTGTAAACACTTGACCTTAGAACACAGAGCTTAATTCTAGGCTTTAAAACTGCTGGCCCTCAGTCAAGTTCTGCCAGAAATCACGTTTCTACCTCAAAAAAGTGAGCTTTTGGTCAAGCAATTTATTCACTAACTGTTGATGTCACCATCAACTCTTCTCCTTCGTCATATCGTCAGTTCTACACAGTAATCGTTGTGTCCATCCTTACTTCATTAATAACCATCTGGTTTGGATCCCCCACCTAACAGGAAGGAGCCAAACTCCAGCGGTTAGTAAAACCTGCACATAAGATCATCAGGTATGATCTGACAATCATTCAGGACATTTACAGCAGCAGGGTTACAAAGTGCAAAACATCAGTGATAACAAGATTATAACTAACCTGGTCATTGTATTCTGGTAGAAGACAGCCGTGGCCTAGTGGTTAAGGATCTGGTCTGGTGACTTTGGATAAAAGTGTCTGCTAAATGCCTCAAAAAAAAAAAAAAAAAAAAAAAAAAAAAAAAA
>BRDA01027019.1:0-52099 GCA_036984385.1 Crenuchus spilurus | reverse complement strand
GTATTACATGTTCAAATAATTTTTTTTTTGGTGCTGGAACACAAATTTTATTATTAATTATTAATAAATATTGACAAATTATGATTTATACTTTATTAATAATTACCAGTTACTATTAATAATATACTAATAATAACTGTTAAACGTTATTATGAATAATAAGTTTATAAAAATTATTATGAATCATTAATAAATTATTAATACATTATTACATATTATTTATAAATAATAAACTGTTAAAAGCATGTAGCATAAAATTATCACCAAATCCTTTTCAGTCAAGTTCATTTCAGCTCATTATCACCAATGTTACACTTATGTTTAGACTGTATGGTCAATAGATCTTATTTACACAGAATTATACATAGTAAAAATAAGCAGAAATTCTGAATTATTTTGATAATAGTTACACTTAGATGCATGTAAACAGATGGCTTATCACAGACTGGTAGACACACGCACACAGACACACACTCAACTGTAAATATTAACAAATTTTAATATGAAAATGTCTAGCTGACGTGACACAGGCAGAACAACATATTAACAACTTACAGGTGAAAATGGACTGCTGGCGAAATTGCAGTCCAGACTCCATTTGAGGGAGTGACAGCAGCGACGACCAATCACACGTAAGCAAGAAGCAACAGAGCCAATCATGAGCTTGTGGCAGCCTAAAGGGAAACCGGCTTGGATTTCAGCTGGGTCTCCATTTAATATAGCGTAATATCTCACTCAAGTGAACCAAATGAAATAGGGGGAGGGCGAGACTAGTTTGTGAATGAAACGCTTCTCGAGTACAACGAAATCCCGGACGTTACATGAAATTCCGCCCGGACACGTTTTTTAAGTTTCAAAAAGAGGACATGTCCGGGTAAAAGAGGATGTCTGGTCACACTATACCACACAGCTCCACATCACCCACTGTGCTGCCTCAATGCCGAAGACAGACTCAGCTCACTCTGCAATAGTATTGAACACAATGATGTTTTCTGATACAGCTAGCTGAACATGTAGTAGAGGAACACATTCACTATTCAGTGTTCAGCTCTCTACCAGGTGTCGTTAGCTACTGGTGGTTCTGGTACCTACCTGAACTGGCACTCAAAAACTGGGACCAGAGCTGATAGATTGCTATGCTACACTCGTGGTACCTTCAGCAACAAATGACCTTTTGTGACATGCAGAGGTGTTGCAGCCTCTTTCGCCATCCAACTTTATCCAGTTCAGTGAACAACTCCCAGGCTGCTGCGATAAGTGAACAAGTGCCATTTTAACCATCACCAAGTGCAGCTTCTACTATCAGCTTTATCTCTGGACTGTCCAGTTCCATCTTCACATCCAGTTCTCTTTTTATCTCACTGTTGTCTCTCACAGCATCATCCCATTTCTGACACCAATGTAGTGTAGTGGAACCAGTGTAGAATACAATGATCTGAACAACTTTATTAAAAAAAGAAAGGGAACCACTCTGTCACTTATAGACTCTCTCATGAACTGAATATAAGTGACGCAGTTATGTTTTGTTTCAATACAGAACATAACACTAAAATAAGAGCAGTGCAGCAAAGCATGGTGACTTTACATTAAAACATGATTACACTAACTTAAAATGAAATAGAAATTACAGACAATGTAGGTCCTAGAAATCCTTAGGCCTCATCTGAAGACCTAGAAAAGGGCCCTTCTTATTGTTAACTCATTCACTATTCCCTACATTGCATTTGTTATAGTGTACTGACTGTGGAATAAGCAGTGAATGCCTGAAAGATATATCACTGAGAACAACATGTTAAACTTTTGGTGTTGGATTGTGATGAAATCCACTGCAAATCTAACCCTCTACAAATGTACACCCACTCTCATGTTCTTTTAATGCCTGGAGTACAATCGATAGCAAAGCAAAACACTATCACTACTCATAGGGTAGGGGTAGTACAAAACAAAAAGGACATCTCCTCAGCATCTCTGTAGTTTACCTAGACACCAGCCAGCTCACACAGGATCCTAAATTGGACTTTAGCTTAAGTATCAGAACTGTTGCTCAAAAATTTCTTCTGAGAAAAAACAGACTTCAAAAATTTGCTCTCGGTAGCTATTGTTCATCCTTCAAGACTAATATTTTTGGAGGGACTTTTCAGCCATGTCACATGGTAACATGACAAGCACAAAATACCTTCTAGGCCTTAGTTGGTTCAAAAATTTCCCAAACAGTTTTCATTGTTTTACTTGTTACAAGATCACATCTGGCTTCACAAAAGAAGTTCAACATAACTTACACTAGTTAAAGTAACAAAGTAGGCAGTATCATTAGGGCTGTACATTGAAGCTCTCGGAACGTCCAATGGAACAACCAATCTATGAACATGTGTCTATTGATATGTGTGTGTTAATGCAGCTACTCTCTGCCGCGAGCATGGCTGTAACACAGCTGAGTAGTAGAGTGTTCCAGCCTGTCTCAGTGATATTGGAGATGAGAGTGAGGGGGTAGGATGACTCACTGCACTGCCTGCTGGTGGGGGTTGGCAGCAGGGGGGTATTTTTGGAGCAGGCCTTACACAATTCATTTTTTTGCTCTACTTGTCGCTCTCCAGCCCTTTCCCATGGAGCCAAATTAAGTTATCCTATTATTCTTCAGAAGACAACAGCTCAGAAACCTCTTATTATTGTGCTCATTTTAAGATAACAATGCCATTTAAATACTATATTTGCTCACAAAACTGTAGACATCTGCTCATCCAGTGAGTCTCAGACTTGAACTATGAATGATCTACTTAATAGTAACTTTTCTAAAAGCATTTAAAATTTGAATTTTGATGCCACAAATATAATTCTGTTCAATTCAGTAAATATTTCGTGTACAGAGAGTGATTAGTTTGTTTTAGCCAGCTCACATATTGCTCTGTTGCAGACATCTGTTGCAGGAGATTCTCTTAATATATCTTAGGAGAAATGACAAGAGAGAAAAAAGAGACATGAGATAGATAATCATTGTAATGTTTATTAATGGCATCAAAATTGAGAAGCATTTTAATCTTGGAAGAGTAGTGTTTCAGTTCATATTGAGACTCCTGTCTTTAGTAAACATGAGTTATTATCTGAGCAAATCAGAGCACAATGTGACTTCATTGAGATCTAAACAAAAAACTCAAGAGGAGACACACGTGAGATTATTGGGCACATCAGATATATGACTAGGTTTTATATATATATATATATATAGAATTGCAAAAGTGTATTTGATGCTTTTAATGACTCACATACTTAATCAATCATAGTGACCATTACAGCACTATTCAACAGTTTAGTACATTTAGGTAATCCTTCAAAAATTCTGAAGAATAATAGCAATGAAAATTGACTACTGAGATGAAATCTTTTTCTTTATTCTTTTGAATTGTTTGGTATTGGTTATAGTGTTACCACACCTGAAATCATTACTGAAACCAGCACTCTGGTACTGTGACAGCTCTAGTGTGTATTTGATAGCACAGATGAAGGCCTGATCCACTGTAGTCATGTGTATCTGTGGTCAGCATGTGGACAGACAGATTTCATTTAAAGCTGCACAGAAGTGTCTGACCGCTGAGTGGGAACCATCAGTAATGCACTTCTGTATTGATCTACTCTCATTCTCTCTCTCTCTCTCTCTCTTTCTCTCTCTCTCTTTCTCTCTCTCTCTCTCTCTTTCTCTCTCTCTCTCTCTCTCTCTCTCTCTCTCTCTCTCTCTCTCTCTCTCTCTCTCTCTCTCTTTCTCTCTCTCTCTTTCTCTCTCTCTCTCTCTGTTTCTCTTTCTCTCTCTCGCTTTTTCTCTCTCTCGCTCTCTCTCTCTCATACGCGCGCGCACACGTACACACACACACACACACACACACACACACACACACACAGATAAAGTACAGGATGAGTACAATGTGAGTTTGTGACTTCAGTGTGAATATTAAAAAGAGTTTATATGATTTTATGGAAGAAGTAGCTCTTAAAGTGAATCATTGTAGCAGATCTTGTAATTGGCACTAAAACTGTGTGGAGGATTCATATCCTAACCTCTCTCTTGCTCTCTTCCTTTGTTATTCTCTCTCTCTCTCTCTCTCTCTCTCTCTCTCTCTCTCTCTCTCTCTCTCTCTCTCTCTCTCTATCCCCACTTCACCAACTCCCAGCACTCTTATTTCCACCTCAATCCTTGTTGGGAGCTGGAGTGGAACAAGGGATAAACAGGAAATGAAAAAAAAGAGGTCTCTGGATGCAGATGGCTCCCTCTGCATTTACCTGAGAGGTTTTTTTTAGTAATCACCTAAGGTGATGACGATGGTGTCTCGTACAGAATCACATTACTCAGGGGTGCTCTGGTGTTTGTTTTTGAAGTTCAGTCATTTTTACTTTGAAACACAACAGAGATGAGTACAGTCCAGAGTTCTGCTGGGCCAAGAACTGAGAACTCTTTAAGAGAAATATTACAAAACCAAACCCTTTCACACCTTTCATTCTTTCTCTCCACACTCTTCTCTTCTCACCTCCTCTTTTGGTCTTTCCATTGTCGTGGTGAAGAGGAAATTTCAAGCTGATTAGCTGATGCAAAGCTTTTTATAACTTGGCAGAGTCCACAAACCTCCAGGTATCCCCTAGCAACCAGACTAATTACATCCAGAGAGAGAGAGAGAGAGAGAGAGAGAGAGAGAGAGAGAGAGAGAGAGAGAGAGAGAGAGAGAGAGAGAGAGAGAGAGAGAGAGAGAGAGAGAATAAACAAGCAAGAGGGCAGTGAGAGATAGAAAGAGAATCTTTATTGCTACTGTTGTTGTGTTAGCAGAATTGTACTTGCTACAGTCATGCCCATAAAGTCACACAGAGAGAGGAGCAAATAGACAGTGAAAGGAAGGACAGAGAGAGATATGTAAGGCAGTTAGAGCTCTATTAGTTAAGGTGAGAGTGGCTGTGGAAGGGAGTTAGTGTTTTGTGGACAGTGATCTGCTCCCCGTGGGTCAGCAGTTCATAGGGGACTCTGCAGATTTGAAAACATGTTGAGCCCTGCTGGGCTGAAAGCTGAGACTACACTAGACGATATGAATGAAAATGCTCTTATTCATGGAGAGTCTCAACTTTCAACAGAAACACCCAATCAGCTTGCTGGTTAAGATTAGATTAAATTCAACTTTTTGCCAATGTGATTGGCACACAACTGAATTTGACCTCTGTGAAACACACACACTAGTGAACACACTAGGCTGTGAGAACATGTGCCCATAGCAGTGGGCAGCCCTATCCACAGTGCCCAAGGAACAGTTTGAGGTTATGTGCATTGTTCAAGGGCATTCCAGTCATGACCTGATCAGAGATCGATCCGTTGACCTTTCGGTCACAAGACCAGATCCCTAACCACCAGGCTGTCTCCGATAGGAAAAGCCTCACCCCCTCCCCAAATCCAACATTCCTTTCTTGTATATTAATTTTCCCCTGATGCCCACTTATGATGTATGTGTGGGGTTTCATGTACTAAAAACAGTCATAATTCATGTTTACGTGATCCATTATAGCTTAGGCAGGATATTTTTAAACGGCTGTAGGTTAAATGTGTTGATATAAAGAGCTGATTTTCCAGATATCAACTGTATGGACTGGGATGGACATGCTAGACATGTTTACAGACTACAGTGTTTACATATTTCATAGATATGTTGACATACTACATCATGTTTACATACTAAATATGTTTACACACTACATCATGTTTACATACTAAATATGTTTACACACTATATCATGTTTACATACTAGATATATTTACAGACTACATCAGGTTTACATACTAGATATGTTTACAGACTACATCATGTTTACATACTAGATATATTTACAGACTACATCATGTTTACATACTAGATATGTTTACAGACTACATCATGTTTACATACTAGATATGTTTACAGGCTACAATGTTTACATACTAGATATGGTTACAGACTACATCATGTTTACATACTACAAATGTTTACAGACTACATCATGTTTACATACTAAATATGTTTACAGACTACATCATGTTTACATACTAGATATGTTTACAGACTACATCATGTTTACATACTAGATATGTTTACAGACTACATCATGTTTACATACTAGGTATGTTTACAGACTACATCATGTTTACATACTAGGTATGTTTACAGACTACATCATGTTTACCTACTAGATATGTTTACAGACTACATCATGTTTACCTACTAGAAATGTTTACAGACTACATCATGTTTACATACTAAATATGTTTACAGACTACATCATGTTTACATACTAGATATGTTGACATACTACATCATGTTTACATACTAAATATGTTTACAGACTACATCATGTTTACCTACTAGATATGTTTACAGACTACATCATGTTTACATACTAAATATGTTTACAGACTACATCATGTTTACATACTAGATATATTTACAGACTACATCATGTTTACAATCTAGATATGTTTACAGACTACATCATGTTTACATACTAGATATGTTTACAGACTTCATCATGTTTACATATTGGGTATGTTTACAGACTACATCATGTTTACATACTAGGTATGTTTACAGACTACATCATGTTTACATATGAGATGTTTACAGACTACATCATGTTTACATACTAGATATGTTTACAGACTACATCATGTTTACCTACTAGATATGTTTACAGACAACATCATGTTTACCTACTAGATATGTTTACAGACTACATCATGTTTACATACTAGATATGTTTACAGACTACATCATGTTTACATACTAGATATGTTTACAGACTTCATCATATTTACATACTAGATATATTTACAGACTACAATATTTACATACTAGATATGTTTACAGACTACATCATGTTTACATACTAGATATGTTTACAGACTAAATCATGTTTACATACTAGATATGTTTACAGACTACATCATGTTTACATACTAGATATATTTACAGACTACAATATTTACATACTAGATATGTTTACAGACTGCATATTGTTTACATACTATGTATGTTTACAGACTACATCATGTTTACATACTAGATATGTTTACAGATTACATCATGTTTACATTCTACAGTGTTTGTATATTACATCATACTTATACTAAAAGGAATTTTGACAGAATAAACATACATTTTCTGCATATTGTTTATACAATTTCTGTCATTTTTCAAATAAGTTTTGCATATTTCTGCATCCTTTAGTTTTGTGCATGTAGGTTTCTCACTCATTGAGACACTCATGAGTGTCTGCCAAATGCTGTAAATGTAAATGTTTCTCTGTTCAAAAACAGGAGTCTAATTCCACGTAGCAGATCTAATGTCCTATGGAATTTAACAATATTTCTTCCAATAAAATTTCTAGTAATGGTTATTATCTCCATGTTTTAAACTTATATGTAGCTGTGCTTCCAGAGAAAACATTGGTCAGATGCATCTTTGAAGTCTCACTCACTAAACACATGGCCCACACTAAAAGATTCATCTGGATGTCCCACCTACAGCATTTGATTGACAGCACTGCCTTGTTAACAGTTTTAGAAGACAATTGCAAACAGAGATACAAATGTTTTCATTTTGGCAGAGCACGAGCATGGCAATGAGGAAATGCATTTATGCAATGGGAGATTATTATTATTATTATTCCATTTTTAAATATGTCATCAAAAGAACTTTGATTTTCCGTATTGAATTTGTCAGCCATAGAACACTTTTTGCATGTGAATGATGTTTTTAGGATATGGGGAGTGCAATTCTACAGTATGCTGCTATAGTAAGATAGAGAGTCTTTCTGTTAGAACTAATAAAAAATCTAAATGCATGTAATGTGGAAAAGTTTTAAGAGACACTTCATCAGGCTGGTGCTGGTATGAGCACTGGCCTTTTTGTCGCTACCAACTTTTTAAATACATACATTCACCCAAGCCAAGACTCTACCTGAGACATACTTAAAACATGCCCTTGTGCTCACTGCACCAATTAGGACATGAGGGGAGGTGGCTGGAGAATTCTAGTCTTTGTGCTTAAAGGAAAGGTTCAGTCATATTTATACTTACCTCAGATGCAGTATCTGAGTCAAGACATGTTTGTAGTGCAAAATCTGCTTCTTCAGTTCACTATTTGAGCTGTGACTCTAGCATTATTCCAAACACTAGAACAGTCATTTTTGGGTGAATCATTCCTTTCAAAAGCACAAGTATGTAACCCACACAGTGTGTAATTCTCTCCGGTGTTTTATAATCCAGTCAGTCTGTCTATCCTACGCTGCACTGCATATTCTTTGGCTTCTAGTTCCAGCTGGCCTTAATGTTTCCTTTCTGCTCATTATCCTAGTCATTATGTGATTTGTTTGTACAGTTAAAATTGTGTCCCTGTGAGCTGTTGTGAAATATCAAACGAATGTTGTTTCTGGTTTATTATGCTTTATTTGGCAATAATTTTTGTGATTTATCCTTTTATGATTGATCCCTTTATTAACGGTTTATCAGTCTCCCTATAAGTCTCTAGATGTACCTGAATATGCTGTAAAATATGATTTTAGCCTGGCCTTCTGCACATCATTCGTTCATAGTTGCCAAAGAATGTGTGCTTCATATTATTTAGATTTTTAAATTACAAATCAACATAGTCCAGAAAATCCAAAAGAGATCTTGACATCTCAGAAATTTCTCTTAGATAACAATTAGATCAGTCAGATGGAAACACAAATGAGACTTAAGCTTGAGATTGTCTCTCGCTGTGCCTTTGCCCTCATTAACTAGGCTGTGAAACACTGACAGTATGATGAGACATGCACTTGGAAAGGAAGGGCAGTAGGGTCATAGCAACACTGACCTGAATTTAATTGCACATGCTGTTCTCCTGAAATATGGCACATCTGGGCTATTCCAGCTAACAAGTTCATCTCCAGGTCAATCAGTTTAGCTGTATTCATCCAGCTGATGAGGTGAAGGAGCCGGTTTTCAAATGGGAATTTAATTCATCTATAAATGACACATCCATTGAGGAAAAAGCTGGCGGATATCATTTTTAGAGTGCTTTAAACGGCCCAAATTACAATAAAATTACAGTTGAAGTTCACTTTTCTGTCTATATATAGAATTAATTCCAAAAACAGGCAGTGTAACCCTACCTATTCAGTCTACAGCTGTTCAGCCATACACATTCAGTCTATAAGAGTCTAGCCACACCCATTCAGTCTACAACAGCTTAGCCCCACCCACTCAGTCTACAGCAATTTAGCCCCACCCATTTGTTCTACAGCAATTTATCTTTCTCCATTTAGTCTAAAGAAATTTAGCACTGCCCATTCTCATTGAAGTGAAAAATGTTTAAACACAGATTCAAACATAATGTGTTGGGTAGTCAATCGACCCACCCATTCGTTGTCTCTCCCAATCACTTGTAATGTCCCTGACATTAGGAAGGTGCAGACTAACACAGGCCTCCTCAGATGCATGTAAAGTCAAGCCACCTCCTATTTTCAAACTGCTGCTAATGCAACGCCATTGGGCAGCCAACATGCTCTGAGGAAAGTGCAAGAACACAAGTTCTGATGGATTGCCTGGCAGATGCCTGAGCTAGCCAATATTACATAGTAGTGCTGTGGAGAGAGTGCCATCTTACCCACGCCGAACAGAGCATGGCCAATTTTGCTCTCTTGGGAACCGGGACTCGAACTCGCGATCTTCAGATCATAGTGACAGCACTTTAGTCTGCTGAGCCACTCAGCGCACAGATAGTTTTTTTTAATTGAAGCACCAACCAGAACAAGGCTTATTTGCATATATCAATCTTACAAGTACAGTGCTGTGATTGTTGTCCAAGTCTAACTAAGACATGGTCTTGTAAACAATACTATTCTATTATCATAGCCTGAGATATTTTGTGTCTTTTTTCAAAAAAAAAAAAGACTCCTTCACTCATATTAAACATTTTATCAGAAAAAAGATGTCATTATATATTTCATTAAAAAGACAAAAACAAATACTGATATTTTATGATAAACATATCTATGTGGTTAATCTTAGGTGGGCCCTTCAGGGGGTGTTTACTCTTATAAAGTCAGAATGGGTTGGAGTGAATGTAAGCATGACTAAAAACAGGCTCTTGTAAACCCTGTGGTTTGGTTCACTTATACTGAATAAGAACTTAATTGGGTTATTTTGTGGTTTGCATATCTATAACATCTTAAATCATAGATCATTCTCAAGACTTTGTAAAGAGCCTTGTGAAATTAAGAGGCAATTGTAAGAAAGTAGAGGCCTGTAAGAGTAACATTAAAGAAAATGTATTCCTGATATGGTAGAATATTGTATGAGGAGTAGTGATTGTTCTCCATGTTTCAGACTATTGCATCACTCAGTCAGTGAGAGTCATGCTATTTCCAAAGATCATATTGTTCCCAGAATCATATTCTTCTCATCCTTTTAGCTATGGTTGAGTGTTTTCGGTATCACTTTGACTGCAGTTTTTCTTTTGGTTGTTTTCGGCATCTGCTATAGTACAGTTTGTCTTGCACAGCAGTAATGTTGTTTTACTGTAATGAGGAAATATTTTAAACAACTATGACAGGCCTTCTTGTACAGACCACCGTAAGGTTGTAGTACTTGAATCTGGTTTTAGACTTGAGTTTAGAATTAAGACATTATTCATTGTTCTGGACTTTGTATTTAATAAGTGAAATTACAATTGTAATACTAGAAGTAGTATTCAGACTAGTCTCAGATTTGGTCACTGTTCTAGACAAAATTGATCTCGACTAAGACCAGCTATGCTTTTATATAACTGACTAGACTGAGAAATGGTCAGTGGTTGATTTAATCAGTGCAGGCATTGATTGGAGTGGAAACTGAATGTAAAGAAGTTTGGGGCACTGATGAGCGAATAAACATTACTTTTGGCTAACTATGCTATCCTACAATGTAGTTTTATATTACAAAGATTGAAAATGAGAAAAATTAAGTGAAGTTGTTCAAGCAAAACATGGATAGTTTTCAATGAAATAAACAACTCAGTAAGTGTAAGAAATATTACATTTTCCCCCTTTTGGTATCCCTTAAAAGATGTGCTGACCATCATTCGCTCTGAGAAAATGTTGCCCCACACTGCATGGCCAATCCAAGAGAGTTATGGGACATTCTGGTCAGCCATGACAATTAAATATGCATATTATAACATCAGTGTTCTAAAATATAAATACGTTCATGACTATTTTTGATATGCTCATTCATTTTAATGCTTGGTTGTTGGCCTACACTAATATAACTTTTTTTATGTTTGTCTATTTTAATAATTAATCAGATCTAGTTTGTAATCTTACTGACATCCTGTTGATGCTTTATTGAAAAAACTATATAAACTGTGGTCTTAATCTGCAATGAAAAGTAAGAAATCATGACTTGTAGTTGTCCTGTGTACAGATTCTCCCACCTGAGCTGTGGATTTCTGCAGCTCCTCCAGAGTGACCATGGGCCTCTTGGCTGCTTCTCTGACCAGTGCTCTCCTTGCTGGATCTGTCAGTTTAGGTGGACGGCCATGTCTTGGTAGGTTTGCAGTTGTAGAATACTTTTTCCATTTCTGGATGATGGATTGAACAGTGCTCCTTGGGATGCTCAAAGCTTGGGATATGTATTTATAACCTAACCCTGCTTTAATCTTCTCCACAACTTGGTCTTCATGATGCTGTTTGTTCACTAGTGTTCTCTAACAAACCACTGAGGCCTTCACAGAACAGGTGTATTTATACTGAGACTAAATTACACACAGCTGGACTCTATTAACTAATTAAGTGAATTCTGAAGGCAATTGATGGCACTGGATGTTGTTTAGGGGTATCAGAGTACAAGGGGCTGAATACTTCTGCATGTCACACTTTAAAAATTTTGAAAACCATGTATCATTTTCATTCAGCTTCACAATTATGTGATACGTTGTGTTGGTCTATCACTTAAAATCTCAATAAAATACATTTAACTTTGTGGTTGTAAGGTGACAAAAAAAAGTTAAAGGGGTATGAATACTTTCCGTACCCACTGTATATATGTACACAATATATTGACCAATGTGTACACACAGGTATTTGACCTCTGCAGTTGACCCACTCATTCAGTGAAACACACATACACACACTAAAGGGCAGTAAGCAAACTTGCTTGGTGCCTACACTTCACCTGGGGAGCAGTTGGGGGTTAGGTGCCTTGCTTAAGGATAGGTCAGTGATGTCCTGTTGGTTAAGGGGATTGAACCTCTGATCTTACAGTCACAATGATGGTTTCTTAACCACAAGCCCTCAGCTGCCCCAAATAAGAAGAAGAAGAAGAAGAATATAAATCAGATAACAATAGTATGACATAGTATAACACTGCAAGGCTAATTTTGGTTTGCAGAATAACCTCTCAAAGAATATTTCTAATGAATTATTTGCATAAATGAGATGAGTGGGAATGTATGACATAACGTTACAAAAATCCTCCATATAATGATAACATAGTGTTTTATACTAATTACAAATTCCAGAACCATACAGGGGGCTAGACCAGCCAAAATATATAAATAAATTAATAAATACATATACATAAATACATTTTTGCATTTCTATAATTTACTATATTATATCTTTATTTATTTATGTATTTTATCCTAATTAGAAGCCAAATAATCATGTTTATTAGTTTAATGGTATTTATATAAATTCATTTAAATTCATATTTCAGTTCCTGTAGATGTCAGCCAGTTTATGCTCCAGTTTACACTTTGTTGGGAGTAGATAGTTATGAGATTAGAAGGTCAGATAATTTTACAGCTCTTCCCTAATTCTAATTTCTCATCTTGTCTCATTAAACATTTATGTCAGCTGGGAGCAGTGAAGAAATGCACACATTTAAAACTGTGCTTTTCTACATTCTGTAACAAGAGGATGCTCAGTAAATAATTAAGGGTGTGACAAGAGAAAACATGAAAGGGGATGAGCAGGCTGCTCCTCATTAATCTACCAGAGGGATCCTCTCTTCTGTCAACAGTGAATGCCCCAGGCAACACCGCAAAAGGCCCTACTTAGAACTCTGCGTTCTTTCAGACTTGACTGAAAAGTCCATCGTACATAATGTACATAAACATGTGGGCACAGCTGCAGTTTCAGGCATGTACTCTTATATCTGTGTAAGTTATGACATAAGACATTGAAAGTAAATGGCATATTTTGTACAGAACAGATACAGTCTTAACCAGGGTTGTGTTAATTTGTACAAAACTGTATCTTAGCAAGTGAAATCATTGTAAATCTAGTCTAGATATGACTCATTTTGAGATATGTCTCATTTTGAGAATGTTATCATCTTATCATTAGACAATTTCACTATGTTTGTTTGATTTAAATCACTTTATTCACTGTACTGGCTGATAATTATTTTCAAGTACAATTGTCTGCCTATAATGTGAGATAACATCATTTAAAATAAGTAAAATGACTACTTATCATTGTCTTATAATAAGCTTACATCATTCTTAAAATGGTCTTGATGGTTACATTACAAAAAGAGGAGTTCAGGGAAAGCCTGAAGCCTCAACAAGAAACCTCAGAGTATTTCCTCTGCTTTCCGCCAGTCAGCTCATCCACAGGCACATGCGAGTCCCCCCGGCTGAGATCGACATGTCTAGTTTTGATAAGAGACAGTGAGCAGAAGAAGCTGATTGGGGTGAAACGCAAGGCTGCTCTAAGACCAATGAGAGACTCGCTGAGCCGTTCATAACACAGAACAAACACCCTGCCATCTCCATTAGTGTAACACCCCCTTAAGGGCACAGCTATACTACTGCAGTGTGAATAATTGAAGATTTTTATTTCACTGGAATTCCTCAGAAAGAGTGAGCAGAGATGTAGAGAAGTACAGTGATACATTCTCAACTCAGCTGGGATGTGAGAGGTTACATGACTTTTTAGTGATAAAGTTTACATAACCATATTGACATAAAGATCATTCGCGCTCATGCACAGGTACATATTTCGAACATGTTCTACACTACAGGGATTCGTATCTTAGCATCATAAGATGAGTCTAAATATCTATTTATCATTTAGATGATTATAACACTACTGAACTTAGAACTAAACATTTTATAGTTGTTTTCAGTCATTTTAGTCAATAAATGAGCTCAATGTATTGTACAACTGTCTGTCAAAAAGGGAATTTTACTTAATAAAATTACTTTAACATGTTTACATTAACATTTACAGAATTTCGCAGAAGTCCTTATCCAGAGCAACTTACAATTTTGGTCATGTTACATTTGTAGGCAAGTGTAGGCAAGCATTGAGAGTCTTGCCCAAGGACTTACTATTGTGTGTTGTTCTTGCCCAGGACGGGGATTGAATGCCAGTTTGACACATGAAAGACATTGTTGTTACCCACTACCCTTACAAAAACAGGACCATGTTGATACCACCATGGTAGAACCATGTTCTTTTGACACTATTACAATGATGGTAGTACAGTGGTAGTACAATGGTAATACTACAGTAATGCAACTAGCTTTACCAAAAATAAGCACTACTAATAGTATTTCCTATGGTGAAACTAATTATATTACTGTGGTATTGCCATTGTAGTACCATAATACTACCATCATGGTAATGTTCAAAAAAACATGATGCCATTACAATGGCAATACCATCATACAGCCATGGAAATACAACAGTATTTTTGTAAGGGTAGACTCTACCAACCATTATAAATTAAATACTTCCATGTGGGAATGACATGACTGAGGGGTAGGCCAGTACATTTTTCTTATTTAGAAGGTAGAATGAAGTCATGACATTTTGCAGTCATTCTTATCCAGAGCAACTTAACAGAGCCATGCAATAGCAGCCTTGTAAGTGTATGCATTAGAGTGTTGTGATTGTCCAGACCAGGGGTTTGAGTATCAGTTTGCCACATGGGATGAGGGTTGTTACTCACTACGCATTACCAACTACATTGCAGCAGCATTAGCTGTTGAATCACATGGTCTCTTTTCACCAAACATTTCAGCATTAAGTTTATGTAATTGCATGAACCATTAATTGATGCTAATATCATAATTACCACAACAGTATATCAATGAATCTTTTTATGTTATTTAAGTTTGAAAGTCTCATAGTCTGCATTTTCTTGTATTTATCTCAGAAATGTTATTTCAGTGGTTATATGTATTAGAAACATAAGTCATGTTTATAATCATCATTTTCCAACCTCCTGTTGTCCCTTAGAATGACACATTACATTTATTACTGTACTTTAATACATTTTAAAACCTGTTTTTACATCGCTGTTCTGATTGGCTGCAATATTAAATGACTAAATTTAGCATGAACATACAAGGCTAAACTATGGATGGATATATGTGAATGTTCTCTAATGTCATGTTTTACTACATATTGTGATTAAATGTAAAATGTTAGTGTTAACATAGTACAACCAATGTTTATTTCAGTAAATGTAAGAACATATATTTTCAGTGACCAGAGCCCTTTAATATTTGTACATTAAATGATCAAGATCAGTGCATTCTATCCGGTGTTTCAGTGTTTGCTATCATTCTTTAGAAATGTCTCTACTGAGGTTGTTTTTTTCTGTTCTAGGAATGCAATCAGACAGTGACTGATGGCGAGAGAGGGTCCGTGCCCATGCTAACCCCAGGGGCTTAACACATGGCCAGAACACATTATATCACCCATCTGTTATGAGAGTGAGATGCTGGCATGATGTGGCAATACATGCTTAAGTGAAATAATAAATAAGTACTGAAATGAGCCAAAACAAATTAAACATCTATCAAACTATTAAACATCTCAAAGTACATTCTTAATAATAAATTGATCAAAAATGCCATTTCAGAGAAGCTCATTTGGCTCCTTAGAGAACATTTTCACAATGCAAAGCTTTTCACTAAATTAATACTAATGACAATAATCATAATAATCACACATTTATTTAAACTATTATATATTTCTCATTTTGAGAATGTAAGAATATTACAATATTATAAATTATAGATGTTTTCCACTTGTTTTAAGTGTTTTTATCTGCCAAAACAATCCAGATGTAGATAAGCTTATTTCAAGCATTGTTGAAATCAATTAAAACAAGGGAAAAGGTGTACTTCTTTATTTTAAAGCTGGAACTGTGACACTGCTGACAAACACTACTCTCTCTTCCCACTCAAACTGCATCCAGATCTTACAGACTAGTTGATGTGGTTTAGGACACAGTATGACTGTGAACTATGAGCATGAATAAAGCCTCACCTCTACAGACAGCCACTTCAGACAGAGCCAGACTTAGAGAGAACTGATCTTATATCAGATTTTCCAAATTCATGACATTCATCATCACTACAATTGATTCTAGGTCAGGATTTCCTACTCTGTTTCTTTTTTTAAACGATGGATGCAACATTCTGCTACACAAGTTTTTGTTACTTGTCACAGTTCACAGTATGTTATACTGGGTCCTAAATGACCTTTTCTACTATGTGAGACCTTCATTAAAATCTGGATGCTATTTGAGCAGGTTGAGAGACGTTTTAGTGACATAAGTGACTGGGCTATTTAGGTGACTATTGAGTTCTAGTGTTTGTTAGCAATATTAGCCTCTCAGCTACAGATCTAAGCTAAAATTTAGACGTCAAACAGGTCTTAACAGATCAACTACATCTGAGGTAAGTTGAAAATTGTGAACCATTAATAACAATTGAGTGAACTGTTCCCTTAAGAGAAGTGCTAACATGACACATGCTAATGAATAAAGTTGTATGGCCTGGATGAATTAATCATAGAAATATAGGGTACTCTGGTCCACTGATGCCTTTCTATTTTCAGTTTTGAATGAGCTCCTGCTTGGAGTAGTTAATCAAAAATAATTCCATCACATCCTTTTTTGGGGGAATCTGATCCTCTACAGGAGAATTAAAATGACTGATGAGCTCCTGTAAATGTGGTGTTATTCAGCCAGGATTTCACAGAGACTCCAGACTCAAAGAATCTAAGGAACTTTATCTCACTCCATCTCTCTCTCTCTCTCTCTCTCTCTCTCTCTCTCTCTCTCTCTCTCTCTCTCTCTCTCTCTCTCTCTCTTTCTGCCATTTGCTTGCTCACTTAGGGTATGAAAGGTGAGGGCTCATGAGGACAGTAGTAAATTGCAATCTTCCTGTTTAGTTTTTCTTTCACTGGCTGCTGATTTCAGTATAGGCCTGTCTTATAGAACTTAGATGAAGATCAGAACACATGTAATGACCAATTTATGCAGAAATCCAAGTAATACCAAAGGGTTCACATACTTTTTCTTGTAACTGTATCTATCAAAAAGGAGAAAACAAAAATAAAACATAGGTCCTACAAAGTAGAAGAAGATTTAGATCCTTCATAAGAAGCCCACAGCAACAGAAGACACCCCTGGAGCTCTTAAGGACTATACTGAAATCAGCAGTGAAAGAAAAACTAAACAGGAAGATTGCAATTTACTACTACCCTCAGGAGCCCTCACCTCACATACCCTGAGTGAGTAGGAGAGAGAGAGAGACAGAGAGAGAGAGAGAGAGAGAGAGAGAGAGAGAGAGACAGAGAGAGAGACAGAGATACAGACAGACAGACAGACAGACAGACAGACCAATCTGGTTCTGGATGTCTAGAGAGCTCCCCAGACACAGCAGATTAATACATTTGTATGATTTAAGTATGAAAAGGTCATGGACAGGTCATAGACATGAAGAACATTTGTGTTCAGCATCAGTTGAGGTCTGTGTGTGTGTGTGTGTGTGTGTGTGTGTGTGAGTGTGTGTGTGTGTGTGTGTGTGTGTGTGTGTGTGTGTGTGTGTGTGAGTGTGTGTGTGTGTGTGTGTGTGAGGTGTGTGTGTGTGTGTGTGTGTGAGAGAGTGAGTGTGTGTGTAATGTGTATAACGTGTATAATATGGATATGGCAATTGAATTCAGTTCTCTGGGAGTTGGGGAGGGTAGCTTTATTAGATCCAGTGTCTAGATTTTCTAGTGCTGAGAAATCACCCTGTACATGCTTAGAAAGGTGGATATGAAACCATCTTTATTCTAGTATAAGTATGTGTAAGTGTAAGTAATATATAAAAAAAATCTGACTATTTAACTTTTTACTATTTAACTTTTAACTACTACACATTTCACTTAAGTAAAATAGATGTTTAGAAAATATTTAATATGGTTTCACTTGCTAGGATATAGTTATTAACTTTTTCAGTACTGATATCACTGAAATCTGATTGATGCTGACAGTGGAGGTATTGCTTAAGACTGACAGCTCACTTAAAGATGTTAAATAAACATGAATTACTATTAGACTTGCACACAAAATGTTATTTATAGTTGAAACAGTTGATGAGTATTTACATGGACATTTATTGGAATGATGGGTGTTGTTGTGTGTATCCTCCTCTATGGGGCTGGAAGAATCCACAGCAATCCAAGGATTTGGGGGAATAGCATGATAATCTAAATAACCTAAAATAAGTGATAAATAAGGCTAGTTCTGTGGTCTTACCAGAAGTTTAATAAAATGAAAAGGTAAATGTAAATGTTTTTATACTAGACCCGTATGGCCAAATCTAGACAGTAGTTAGAGATGAGGCCTGTAGTACTTAAGCACAGCTATGGGGAGTACTGGGATCTTGTTTTTTTGCAATGTACTGCTGATGTATTATTGGGATTGCAGCTCACAAATTTTATTTTCTAGATTCTTATTGAATCACAATAGCACAGTAGTGACTGCTGGAGATTAGTTGAAGAGCTATAGTCAACCAAACAGAGCAACATGTTTCTCCAGATTGTAAATAGTTTTCTGTGTGTTCATTGCAATAAAAGTGCAGTGGAAAATATGCAGTCCATTATGAGACATGTGCAGTCTATTATGTAGCTAACCCACTCTTTCAAACCCCTCAACTGTATATATACAATGTTTCCAGTGAGCTTTTTTTGTTTTAATGATTCAATAATAATAATAACAACAACAACAACAACAACAACAACAACAACAACAACAACAACAATTATTATTATTATTATTATTATTATTATTATTATTATTATTATTATTATTATTATTACATTTTTCTACTTAACTGAGATGTAGCCAATCAGCCAAAACATGTTTGGAAACTAGTTTTCACTTCATTAGATTAGAACTGAAGCTGGGAGGCTGATGTTTTAACCAGTACTAACTAAACATGAATCTAAATTGCCCAGTAGTTTCTCTAAAATTATATCTCCAACTTCTCTCACAGATGAATTGATGTATTGCATTACTTACTTTGAGATTTTAATATTAATAACAACTTGTGTAGCTGAATGCTGTGCCCGCCATGTAGGAAAACCAACTCAGAGTACTCAGGTGACTATTTAGTTTGTGTTTGTTAGCAATGTTAGCCAGTTTGAGTGAACTGAAAAGATGTATTGTTGATGTATTTTCAGAAATTAAGCATTATAAGTGCTATTTATTTTTTCTCCTCAACCATGTTTTGTATTCTTGTCCCACAAGAGGCATTTGCTGCTAGCCAGGTAGCCATTGATAGATAGATAGACAGACAGACAGACAGACAGACCGACCGACCGACAGACAGACAGACAGACAGACTGACAGACCGACAGATAGATAGATAGATAGATAGATAGAAAGATAGATAGATAGATAGATAGATAAATAGATAGATAGTACTTTATTGCTTTAAAGCAATATAATCAAACAGTATGTCCATATTGTGCAGTCCTAGTGTATCTGTGTGTGTAGGTAAATGTATCTCAGAGTCCTAGCAGGTACTTGCACTGGGTTACAGACCACGTATCAAGTTTGTGAGGCTATACGCCCTCAACATGTGCATGTTGCGTCATGTGTTCAAATGTTCCGGGTGGATGTAATGTGTATGTGATCTTTAAGCGCTTTAGGCTCTGACGCAGTGCAGTTCCATCAATGCAGCTGCTCTACTGTGATCCCAATAATGTCAAACTCTATGGATGCCTTTCATATGACATTGTAATAACCACTACAGTTACTCAGGATGACATCCATGTGGCTGGCTCACACAGGAGTTTTCCCTTACACATACAGAAAGCTGAACCATCCAATTTAAACTCTCGTCTAAACTCTGGTATTGACCCTGTTTACAAGCCCGATTGATTGTGCCATTTGGCATAAGCTGCAAGTTTCCCCTTGTCTGCTGTTTTTTGGAAGTACGAGCATGGCATCAGATTAACACAACAGGCTTTATTCACGTCCTGTGGCTGACCCGACATCATGCTAGCGGCACTATTGGACAAACAGCACTCTCTTTTTGTCTGCAGAGCAGTGGCCTATTCACGCTCATCAAAGTTTCAGGAGTCATTCAATAGAGCGGCACAATCCATCCAGGGGAGCCAGTGATGGCAGGGGAACTGGACACCAGGACTCTGCAGCCTGGCTCTATTACTGAGGCCCTGTCATGGCCATCTCATCTGGAGAGCCACTGGAAAAAACCACAGGTGGGGAGCAGGGCCATGGATAATTCACATGTGACCTTCTCTGATAGCCCTAGTAATGTCTGCTAATGTGCATTTCTTCGTCAATTTAAATACCTCATCCAAAATAGACAACATTGTAAGAGCTCAAATGAAAAAAACAGACTCTACAATAGCAGGATTTCTCAACCTTTTTAACAACAAAGTCTAAACCACAGCCCACAAAGCTTTTGAAGGACCATTATGGGGATTTTCAGGGGGTGGCACATATTATTACAAATTATCAGCATGTTTTAATGCTCTTGAAAAGAAACTGAATGGCTTCTGAGCTTTATTCACTGGCATCCACATAATGAATTTGGTGGCGTAGCATCCACAGTAGCAATGAATACACATGTTTTGAAGCTGTCATAATACTTTTGATTCAGTGATGCTTTCTCTTGATTTATCATTGAGTACTTTAATTCAGTCATGTTTTTCTTCTGTTTTGTTCTTTTATCTGTATTTGAAACCCAATTTTTGTTCATAATTCAGGTCATATTTTTTTCATGTATTTGAATTACATAACATTTGCTCATTTTAATGCAAAAAATGTAAACAAAATTGCCTTAATAATAATAATAATAATAATAATAATAATAATAATAATAATAATAATAATAATAATAATAATACAATAATGGAAACAATTTGTTAACTGTGTAATTGTTGTAGATCAGTACCAAACAATCCACAGCCTGTTACTGACAATAGCCCTATAAATTAGTTAAGCAGGGTGGTATCTGTAATGAGACTCTCAAATCCAGATAATAGATAATAGAACTGCAGAATGAGACACTTACTAGTATACTGTAATTTACTATAAACCTGGATAACTGATCCACCTGTCCAAATGGGACTAAAATGATCAGACAAGCTCTGAGTGAAAACAGTCTATAATTCAGCATATATGTTTCTTAGAGAAGGAGGGAGAAAAACACTGACATCTGATGTGACAATATCAGATACTCAATGTAAGAATTTACTGTATGATCCAGTATCTTGTATCAAATCATGAGGTGAATGTATCATTAAACGCTTAAGCTCTACAGATGCAGTAACTTGAAGGTTCTGTAGCATTTGCCATTCATAGTTCTACTCTACATCACAAATCGGGATTCATTACAAGGTTAAGCACTGTTCACAAGAGGAATCTAAGAGGGAACATTTTGTTATTCATTCCTTCTTTCCTTCACTTCACAATCACACCAAGACTTTCTAAAGGCACAGTGAAGCACAGGGACAATTATCCTATTCATTTCTGTGTTGATTCCCTCTCCAGCTGCTTTCTAGCCTCAATATCCATCTGAAGGTCAAACATACTCCCAAGCTATTTTTAATAATTAGATTTTTTTCTGCCTGCCCTCCAAGTCATTGTTTATTTGAATGCATTTTCTTGTACTTTGGGGAGTTTTTTGAAAAAAGGTTAAATTAAGGTCAGAGAGATTGCAGTCGACTGTATTCTCCAGTTGTGTGTGGGTAATGCGCTAGTCTCACTGATGCCATCTAACTTGGAAGCAATGTGGGTGTTTTAATCATAGGGAAGAGCATATGTCAGAGATTAGACACCTATCACAGAAAGCCTGGGTCATCCTGATGGATCAAAGGATTATCCCGGGCCTGGACACAGACCCTGAAGAGGTTGCTGATCTCCTCCTTAGTACTCATCATGACCACATAGTGAAGAAACTTGTTCACAAAGACCTTATATTAAGCCTACAATTTTCTAAACATTTTAGCTAAATCCTCGAAAGAGCTACACCGACAGACTCTGCACTGTATTTACAGTCACAAGCTAATGTTTGGGCCGTCCTGGTCAAAATTCCCATTTCTGTGAAGATGCATATATTATTTTGGTTATGTACAATTTTAGACTGAAAAATGGAAAGAATCATCAGCTTGTTAAGGCTATGGCTTATTCACACTGATTGTTAAAAAGGTCAGGTCTCTGCATCTTCAAATCTTATCCAAATAATCAGCATAAACTAATCTAAGCATTGAGCTTATGACAGTGAAAATTAAAATAACGGATTTCCAAAAAGCAGGAGAAAACCATAAGAAGATAGCAAAGTATTTTCAAACAGTTGTTTCCTCTTTTCAGAACATATCTATGAAATGGCACTTAACAGAATTGGTGGAGGTCAAGTTGAGTTCAAGAGGTCAAGGCCTCTCTTTCAGAGAGAATTGTTCATAGGATTGTTACAAAAGCAAATCAAAACCCCGTTTTGGCCCACAAACGATCTTTAAGAATTCTTAACAGATTCTAGAGTGGAGGAGCAATGTTTTACTGTTCAGTGACAAATGAACAAATATGACCTTAATGAAAGAATACCCTTCCTTTTCCTGAGCATGTAAACCTTTCCTGCATTTTCTAGACAAAATTCATCAATAGAAGTTCCGGCAAAGGAACAGCAAGACAAGGCTGGTGCATTTTAAAAACAAGTCATATGGACTGATTAATTTAAAATAAAATTTGCAATTAGCAAAGGTATGTATGGAGAAAAAAATTGGTGCAGGGATTATATAAAGAACATCTCTCCAACTGGGGAGTGGATCAATGATAGTTTGGGCTTATGTTTTATAAATGGGGAACATTTCACTGGTAGAGAGAAGAAGGGATTTAATTAAGCATCAGCAAATTCTGCATGAAAAAAGATGACTGCTATAAAAGCATAAGACCCTTAAAAACCTCTTAGAATTCAAAATGGACCACTACAAAAAGTGGAAGCTAAAGGTTTTGCCATGGCTCTCACAGTTACATCCATCTATTAACTTCTGCTTAGTCCTAATTAGGGTTGTGGTGAGTCCCCTACCCCATCACCAGGGCATTATACTATCTTAGCTAAACGCGGGACAGGGCGCCAATGCCATCACATATTCCCAAACAAAATGTCAACAAAAATCTGTGGACAGATTTTAGAAAAGGAATGCAAGATGGCCAAATGCTAACAAACTTAGAAGTTAAATAGCCCACTCAAACCACATCCAGGTCCTAATTAAGTACACTAGTTGATATGATATTACTGTGAACTGTAAAAAGATACATCAACTTGTCTGCTGGATATTAATGGATGCGGTTTGAGAGGCATTCTGGTGATGTATTTTTACAGAAAGAACTGGGATATTTGGTGACTTTTGAGTTCTACAAAGCATTACACAATAATATTACATTTGAAATTTGTCACAAAGCAGAATTTCCATCTTTAAACAGCTCAAAGCTTTAAAACATGCAGAGACAGCTGGGGGGCTTATATGTTGTTTTTTATGCTTATGAATCCAGAAGCTTTGGAGGAGAAACAGAGAAGAGCAGTTGTCCTTGAAATATTAGTCACTCTTGACTTAAAGCAGCCACAGAGAGGATGCTTGGCCTGGTGAAAATGACTAAATCATTCTCCAGAGATGTGAAAAGCTGTCAAGAAGCCACTCTGAGGTTTCACGTTGGTCTCTTAGCATGGCTGCTCTGGTTCCTTAGCAACAGGCCTTCCACAGGAAGAAGACCTAATCCCTCGTCTTATTCTGCTGACAAGACTCTCAGTCACTGGGATTATCAGTGATTTCTGCCTTTATAGATCAGGATTACAATGATAACCCAGCCTCCAACACAAACATGAGCTTATACTTATGAAGGCATCTAACTATAAAACAAGTTATTTGGTTATTATACAATTGAAACTATTGAAACTAAGTCTATATCTTGATAAGTGGAATCATCACGTAGGTTGTGCATAATAATAAACCATTTAAAACTCCCTTTTCTTGCTTTTTAAAGTGAAAATGAGTTTGATCTTGTATGTACTGTAAAAACAATTAAAGTTTCAAAACATAATTTTCTCTTCAGTCTACATAGTTTGATGGAAACTAAATTGCAAAAACAGCCAGAAACAGAAATAATCATAAAACCCAAAATCAGAAAAAGTTGGGACAGTATCCAAAATGCAATGTTTTTTACAGTTACTTTGACTTTTATTTTAAAGCAGACACAATAAACCCAAGATATGTCATATTTTGTCTGGTCAACTGATAATCTTGAAAACATGTATACAGTACATCAGTCTTAAAAGGAACTAAAACAACAGTCTGTTTAATTCCAAATGATAAAGAGAGGTTGGGAAATGAGCATCTAAACATAATTATTATTTATAGTACATAAGCACACACAAACATCATGGCATAAAATGATTTTTGGCAAAAATCCCAAATTTTCTTAGTTACTTCATGAACATCTGTGCTTCGCTTGCTTTGATGTTTTGTTTCTGAAGAGAAAACCAAGAAACATCATGTGTATCCTCTTTGAAATGGAATTTCTCCTGCATGAGTAACATTTATGGAGTAACTGGGCAAGTGAAAAGCAGTGTGCAAGAGGAGGCCTGGCCATTGATCGCCATGTTTCTCTGCAGCAGTGGATCAATTAGTAAGGACGAGGCCATTAGTGAGAGGAAGATGTGCAGCCATTCTGCCAAGCAGTCAGAGAATGACTAAATGGATTAGCATGAGAAATTACTACATTACTATAGCCAGAGCTTGCCAATGAAACATTAAAGCTCAATATTATGTCTTTGTTTTTTGTTTTAACTTGTACATGTACTGAATCACTAACACTCACTGCTGTGTGATAATTATAAAGGATTATTTTTCTTATCTGATACATTTCAGCAGACCATAGACTGTAGTCACACTGTGGTATATAGCTCTAGAGGATGTTTTATTGGCTGTCTTGGCGCCACTGTAGTGAACAAACATAGAGAAATTCTGCCTCTGGGGCAGCTCTGTACATGTGTCTAAAAGGCCAATATGTCAAATTGGTGAATGGTATTGATTTCTGTCTATGCTACTCTTCAGTTCACAAAAAACAACACATAACAAGTACATTTCCGTCATAGAACCTTTCACATTCTTGTGGCTTATGTTTCACTCAATGCAGGTTAAAGTGATGTAAGGGTCAGCAATGTAAAATGTCCAGAGAAACTATTTAAGTGCTGTATCAACATTTTTATTCAATTCATTATTATCCTTTAATGTCACTCTGATTATCCACACATTCTATTCAGTTACCCTCTGCAGAGGGTTTTCAAAAACTCAATTTTTAGTGGCTGGAACAATTTTAGTGTGGATGAAAGGCTAAAACTGATTTTTTTTTTTTTACTGATTTAGAAACTCAATAAAAATACTGTCTTAGCAGCTGTCTCAAAACTATAAATAAATACTGCCTTAATAATAATAAATAATATCTTAACAACAGTGACTATAGGCTGAGACATTTGAAGAATGTTTACCACTGAAAAAAGTGTAGTACCCTAAGTAAAAGCATTATCCGGGGTAAACCTGGTCAGGATTATCTGAATCAGTACACTGTTGCTGTTTTAAATGCAATTTCATTTGAATGGGCCAAAATTGCTTGGAATGAAATCCTGTTAAATTAAATTCACCATTAGAATTAAGAATGATGCTATTTTTCCTTGAAGAAAGAAGATTTTGTTCAAACAGTAACAACATAAGCTCAGAATGCAGCACTAGTGGAAGGACCTGCAAAATCCCTTCCATTCATTCCTCTAAAGTTTGGTAACTTCACTGAAAATATGGCTGAATGGGTCCATATGCTACATATTTTGCATTTTATTTTATTCATTGAGACCCAATTAAAATATTTAGAGTTTTATTGACCAAAAAAAGTCATAGTTCATGTGTATATGACCATTTTCCAACATCTATGCCTTTACCATGGCTCATTCCAAAAGCAGTATGGAGCAGCCTTCATTGAGGCTGAACTACTATAGGCTGAATTGTAATTATCAGTCAAAAGCTTTGGTTCTTGCAACAAAAAATATGAATTCAAAAGGGCTTTTCCACATTGTAGTGTGCAAATATGGACTGTATGTTTAGAAACATCAAACTCCCAGCAAAAAACCTAGATTTTCAATCATACAGACCCTTTCATTTTCAAAAGTCCAAGTTTTGAGTGTAATACTATGACCAGTCCTGAGGCTCTTTCGGCACTTACAGAAGACGAAACCCAAGGATGACTGGATGTTCACAAAAACGACATGCATGCTTGAGCTTCCCATAGTCCTCTGCGCCTTGTGGTGTATTTTTTGTAGTTTACATGTGCTCTGTAGAGTTAAGCATGGATGGCTTCTCCTCTACAAATACTATAGAGAGACATGCTCTTAACATAATCTCGGCCACTGACATTTTAATTCCTGAAAAGGCTCTTCTGTGCCATTGAGCCAGAAAGCGCTCTCCTTTTGGCTTCGGATCCCTGTGGGTAACATTCCTGCGTTGTCACATCACACAAGCACCCCCCTCCAACCCTCCCCTACCCCTTCACTCCATCTCTTCTTCTCTCGTTCACACTCTCACCCTCAGTTTCCCGCAAACCCTGCACACTCAGCTCAGAACATAGCTCTTTTGTTTCAAAAAATCTCACCAGTCTTCCCTCCAGGGGTTGAACTTTGTGATATTCTAATTGCTTTCCACTATTTTCAGTAGCTCCCCCCATCCCCCCCAATTCTCTCACCACCATGCCTCAGGCCTTTGCAGGCATGCAGGCAGAAATAGCGCACATTGCTTCTATCTGTGCCTTTCTAGAAAGAAAAATGAGCCACGAGTAAGAAAGCAGATTACTCAGTTATCTGACCCAACCGTGTCCCACGCCAGGCCACCCACGGCCAGACGCCTAATAAGTTTTATGAAGAACACTCTCCTCCAGTGCTGGACTTGATTTTCTCGTTCTTCCTTTATACATTTTCTTCATTATTAGTTTAACTCTGCCTATTAAATCAGTTTAAACATAGCAGAGGAATGAGATGTTGCTCTTGATGTCTCAGTACTTTAGGAGACATGAGATACTTTTGGTTCAGATAAACATTACAATTAACATTCAAAGCATCAGATCTAAGATGTTCTGGTTGAGTTCATACCGAGATTCCTGTCTTTAGTGAACATCACTGTTATTATCTGAGCAAATTGGAGCACATTGTGAGACTTAACTGAGATCTGTGCTAAAAGTCAAGATTACAAGTGAGATTTCTGAGACTGAGACTAAAGTCTCATTTGTGTTTCCATCTGATTTCATTGTTGTCTAGGAGAAACTCCTGAGATCTCCTTTTGGATTTTTCTTTCCTCTGGGATAGCGAGAGTTGACGTGTGTCAGGGACAGGTGTCTGTTTTTGAATATGTTAAAGGCATTAGACTTCTCCTGGCAAGCTGCTTGCAGCAGCGTTACTTGTCATCAGACTCCACAGGCAGGTGTTACCCAATCTGTTCAGTGGGAGGGGGACTGAGGTGTTAATTTAGTCGCATGCTGTTAAGCCTGACCAGCAAAGCCTTCGCTGTAGCAGTGGCTGCTGAACATTATCTCTTTCTAAAACTCTTGCTTGACCAGGTGATGACTTGGACGAGACCCCAGCTAAGTCCAACAGTGTGCTTATTCAAACAACAGATCACTAAGCAACTGCACCTAACTTCACTGAATTTCATCCAAAAGAACACATTAATATCCAAAACGGTACCTTAGGAGAAGGCAACAATGTTACTCTAAGTTACATTTTAAGCTTTTTATTGGTCCAGTCAATGTGAAATGTCCATATAATGCAAAGAGCTGCTGCTGTGATTAAATGATGTAAAAAATAATAAAATTGGACAATTTGCATTTATTTGTTTTGGAACACTAGATTAGGCAATTTGCCACAAAACTTTAATTTTTCAGCATAAAGACCAAAATGTTTCTAAATCTGTGCATAATTCAGCTTGATTGGATCAATTTAATGTTTTATTTAATTAAAACATCATTTTAATGTTTTGATGTTAAATTGTACATTTGTCAGTGTATAAATTTTCTTCACAATAGTGGTGATAGGAACATGGGGTCTTGATATTTACAGGGCAAATATTTACTATATTGTCCATATTCTGCTTTGTTATCCAGAACATGTATCTTACAATACACTCCATATGTAATGTTGTAAGTTCCCTTACATTGTCCTGAAATATCCCTCCATCATGAATGGATATTAAAAACACATGTAGTTTAAAGCTATAATAAAGCAATGTCTCAGACATCACAGTATATTTTCTATGCATTTCAAGCAATAACAATAATAATAGCTTAAATACAACATCATTAAACTCTTCAAACATCTTGATTTCTATCACTATCATTGTGCACAGCTCTCACAGTACAACTCTGGAAAAAAAAATATGGAATCAACACACTTAAAGGATGTTTGTCAAGCTTTTTATTTTGTAGCAGATTTGACACGAAGTGGTTTTGTGTAATAGCTGAACATTCTGGCAGTGTGACACATATTTCACACAAATGAAACTGAATAATTTCCCAAATCAAGTAAAGGAAAAAAATGATGTAATCATCAAGAAATAAATAAAATCACAATGAATAATTTGGGGCCTCTCCTCAGGCTATTACGATGCCCTGAATTCTTTGAGGCCTGGTCTTCATAATGAAAAAGAATATTCTACATCAAGCTGGATCCAACACTGAATAACAGCTGACAGATCAGCTTTGAAGAATGGAGTCGTGTCATTAACCAATTCCACCATAAATCTTAGACTGGACTGAGATGTGGATTATTTTCAGGCCTTGGTTTTCATTGTGTTAATCTTCCTTCCAAAAATAAATCGTCTTACTCTGTGGCAAGATACTGAAGAACATCATCATCACTAAACCTAATTTCTATGGATGGAATGAAAAAAGTGTCCAAACTTTCACCAGATACCTTTTGAGGTAATGATGGACATCTCTTGTAACTGTAGCTGACATGCTCATAAATGAAGGAAATATTGTCTTCTTCAGTCGCCGTCATATGTTTCATTAGAACTTGCAGATTCATGATTCATCACTGAATATCACACTCATTCAGTCTTTCATCCGCACTGCATTACTGCTTCTCTTAAACCAACTGTAACCCAGCTTTCTTCTGTTTATGTTTTATTCATTTGGCTTTTTTATGTAAATCCTATTTTATTTTGCTGAATTTTTACAGTTCTGTCAAAACACTGATTCCTGTTTCCACCCCATTTGTTTTGTGTTGTGCATTTTCTATATTCCAGCTATAAACCTTTGAGCTTTCTATCCTGCTGTTTTGACATCTTCATTTGTCTACTCATGTTTTCTTTTTAAAATCTTTTTGTCTTGTTGATATGCGCACCAAATTTTAGCCGCCAAGGAACAGCCAACATCTTTTGCTGGATTTCCTTCTTGAAGAAGTCTTTTCCGCTGATTTAACTGATGCTATCTTTTAGCTTAATTATCTTGTTGGGGTCATGTTTTCTCTTCAATTAACTGAGTCAAACAGCTTCTTAGGTTTGCTGAGCTCCATTTAAAGTGCGGAATAATTAACAACTGGTTCCTTAATTTATTCCTCACATTCAAGTGATTCTGTATTTTCTCTTTCCTTGATTTACTAAAAAAAATTACAATTAAATTAGTTCATTTCTTTAATGTACACTATATGTCCAAATGTTTGGGAACACCCCTTCCAATGAATGCAAGCTTAAACTAGAAAAAGTTGGAACAGGATGGAAAAAACTAATTCTGATTTTGGATCCACAAAATATACACTACATTGACAAAAGTATTGGGACACCTACTTGTTCATTGTTTCTCCTGAAATTACACAGGAAATCTGCCAGTGTTAAATCAACACTATTAGAGTTAAATTAACACTGGGAGTGTTACATTTTGACACCCTCAGTGTTAATTTAACTCTAACAGTGTTGATTTAACACTGGCAGATTTACTGTGTAAGGACATAAAAAAAAGTTTTTCCTGCTTTTACTGGCTTTTATTAAGTGATGTAAGAAGAAGTGTCAGCATCACAGAGTGGTAAGCGCTTTACCATCCCATTGTTTTTGGATTGTGTTGCTGTCCTAAAATGCAGGAATGGATGTATATTAGCAAATGAAATGAAGTTGACTTGCCTGGGCAGTAGAGACAATTACACCAATAAAAGCAGGATACTGTTTTTCATGAAAAACAGTAAGCAAGCAGGTGTCAATATTTTTGTGAATATAGTGTATATTTTGTGGATCCAGAATCAGGTCACTTATTAAAGAAAACTAATTTTGAGTCATACCTGTGATTTGTTTCTTTGTTCTAAAGTAATATATAGCTGGGTTACTCCAACCATACCAAAGGTGACAGGTTTCTCTGCAGTGGAGCATCTCACATCAGGCCACTCTGGATGACTTTGATAGATTGATTGTGAAATAGTCACGTTTAATGATGAGGTTTTGATCGGACAGTGGCACTGTGGTGAGGTCAAATGTTGCACATGTGGACTTAAGCAGTCTTTGGTACAAACAAGGCTAATCAGCCATGCCGTTCCTTAGCATCCCAAAGCACAGGATTAAAAAATAACCACCACAACAGGGCACAGGGGCCCATTAAACACCTTCACTCATTTATTGAAGCAACAACAGGAGCAGCTGGGTACTCAGGCACACACACACTCACACGCACGCGCATTCACATCCATCAGCAACATGTGATAATGGCCACAGCGATTACTAAACCACGTGCAGAGAGGGTGGACAACCAGGGCCAGGGGAGAAAGATGATCTTATTAAGTGTCAGTGTGGTGGGGGAGCTGTCTGTGAGGCGGCTGACACATTCTGGGAATGGCTCGCATTGTGTCCTTGTTGAGTGATAGGTATAATCATAAGTATGCCAACAACATGAGCTCCTCTCACAGATAGACGGCTGGGCTACCTGACAAGAATCCTTGCTGAGGGAGATGATGCATTTCCATTACAAAGAAAATCAAATACACTGTGATAAAAATTTGAAACGAAGCCATATTTTCTACCTCAGTATGACTCTGCCTATTTCGTGTCCTCTGTGCAACCCCGTTTATGCATTTCTTAGTGCACAGGCCCTGCGTATAAAGGGCCAATATCTTTATTTTCCCCTTATGTTTGGACAGTTTTATGAAACATTGAACAAATGTGAATAAAACATGATTATTTTGTCAATTATTTTGTCTTTAATATCAATATATGTAAATGACCTCTGCTCTGATTGACTGACCTGTATTGAGCCTCACTGGAAAAGCAGTGGAGACTAAAACACTCAGTATAACTAATGTGAATAGACAGATGCATAGGTTTTGATGACATCAGAAAAACAATGTGCCTTATTTATCAACCATACTCTCTATAAAAGCTTATCATGGCATTCAACAATGTTTTCATATTTGGGATTTGTTCTTTGCAACTTTAATTTTCTCTTTTAAACAGTTTCTCATCCATCACTGCCATTTATTTATATGAGGTTGAAATTGTAAAAAAAAAAAAAAAAAAAACAGGAACTTTTAACAGGTTGCACTGCAGTGCTGTAACATTTCTGAAAGTCAGCTACAGCATGACTGTAGCAGAGCTATTGATAGCTTGGCTTTCAATAATGTCACAGCTCCATGGCTCTGCTGGCAGGTGGACTGTAACTGCCTTTTGATCTCAGCTCAGGACATGTCTGCCACCATGAGCTGAAGGTTCTACTGTAAGCACACCAAAAATGCAAAGCTTAATGTATATCTCGATCTTTAAATAGCCCAAATTTCATATTTTCTTGCAATTATGTTTACTTTGGGCCACTAGACAGTCAAGAACATATTGCATTATGCAATTTAGACCTGTATTGGCTCACTCTCAAAGCAGTCCAGCGTGAAACTTGATGGCATGTTTATGTAAACAAGACTGCTTTCTGTGACATCATGAATACTAAATAAGTTGCTTTTGTGCCCAAGATTCCATACACACTGTAGAAACTCAAGTGGACAAAGCATCTTGACACTTGTATGCTTACAGTTGTAAAGCTAACAAATGAGTTTTTCCAATTTTACAGGTTCTTAATAAAAAATAAATAAACCTATACTAATAAAACAATTAATTTGTCTCTTGGAAAGATCCTTATGTGAGTGCCAAGCCAGAGCAGTGTAGCTACATGTGCTCCGTTAAGCTTGGAGATGATCCTTCAGAGTGTGCTGGAAAAGGGAGAACACTGATAACCCATGGGACTGGAAATTATGGTTGCTAGGAGACTTCATGAACTTGAATATCTAAGCCAGAACGCTCAACTCAGGCTTGTGCTAAACAGCCAAGTGAAACGGGATACATGTACACATCTCCCCTGATACAGTGGGCCTGTTCATGCCTGACTGGTCTCCAATGCAGCCCCTTCACATTTGTTCGCATTGTGAATGAGCCTGGGATGAGTTCATTGAACTCAGCATCACCTACACTTAATTGCTTCAGAAAGCGCCATCAGCACGCGCCATGTATGCACACCGTTAACAATGACACTCTTGGGTGTTTGTCTTTCTGCCTTCCAGCCTCAAACCTTTTATACGCAACACTGGGAACCCTGGCTGCTTTTCAACAGTCCCTTTTAAGGAGACAGCAGTGCAGTATTGCAGCCAGGCACTAGTGAACACATTACCCTAAGGATGAAAAAAGAAAAATAGTCTTCCAGAAATGCCAAGTCCTTGAGGCAAAATCCACCTTAAAATTACATAAAGATTTGACGTACTAAATTACAAATACTAACTTAATTCACAGCTCTGGAGCTAAAATAACAAAAAATAAAATAAATAAATATTCAAATAAGATGCTTGTGTTCCTTCCTCCATGAAATAAGTGTGGTTGACAAGTTTGGCACCAAATGAACAAAAAAAAAAAAAGCATTATTTGGGATAAAATTGTTAATTTTATTGGAAAACAAATATACAACTTGGAATGGATTCTTTGAGGCATGGCTGTGCCAAATGCAGTTAAAAAAAGAAAAAATAAGTGACTAAAATAATAAGCATAGTAACAACCTGGAGAACAGAACAAAATACAAAACGACTAGTGTATGAGTACCTGCCGATAAACCTGTTAATATATAGTTCACTGACGTTGCAATAGTGCAATCTTGAGGATCTTTTTTCCCACGCATATTATACTTAGTCTGTTGTCCATGCAGAGTAGCTCCTCCACATAAATCAAAAAGGACAAAAAAAATGTAGACGGGTAACGAAAAAAAAAAAGTAATCAGTCAGATGGACCCTGAATACCTCCATTCATCAGGTGCCAGGCAGGCAGACAGCAAAAATCACAAAATAAGGAAGTGCCATCCAACGCATGCCTATACCCATCACCTGGTCCTGTGACTGGTCGTCAGATCGGGGAGAGAAAAAAAAGAAAAAGAAAAAAAAAAAAAAAAAAAAAAAAAAAGAAAAAAAAAATGACATGGGGGAAAAGGAAGAAGAAAAAAAAAATATACATGCAGTTCCATTGGACAGCAGGAGATGGGTAGTTTTAAAATGAAAACATTTTACAGAAATTACAAAGAAAAGGCAAATAATTTTATACAAGAAATTCTGTACAAGGCCTTCACTTTGCTGTCATCATCTGTACAAATTCTGTGGAGAAAAAAAAAGAAAAAAAGGGGATTGTAAGTCAGAAATTCTTCCACCAACTTCTATACAATTCCAACCAAAAGCTTCCTTACCTTCATAATTGACTTGACCATCACCATCAATATCTGCTTCTCTGATCATTTCATCTACTTCTTCATCCGTTAACTTCTCCCCCAAGTTTGTCATTACATGACGCAGCTCAGCAGCACTGATATATCCATTTCCATCCTTGAGACAACATTAAGGCTAATAAGTAACAGACCAATCACAATACAGGTGGCTGTTCTATTAGCGGAACTTAAACATCAGCTGATATTAGCCATACCTTATCAAAGACACGAAAAGCTTCCCTGATTTCCTCCTCACTGTCTGTGTCCTTCATCTTCCTCGCCATCATAGTCAAGAACTCTGGGAAGTCTATTGTTCCATTACCTGAGCAAGAAGAGGTATTTGGGTTTAATCACACTGCTGTACTTAAAAATGGAGAGACTTCAAAACAACGAGCATTATGTCATATGCTTCACTGTTGCCCTGTAATGAGCATTCCAGATATGAAAAGATGGCTTCATAAGATAAGGTCTCATTACTGTCAATTACCCCAAATGGTTTCATGTGTTCTCACCATCTGCATCCACTTCATTGATCATGTCCTGAAGCTCTGCTTCTGTTGGGTTCTGGCCAAGAGAACGCATCACTGTACCAAGCTCTTTGGTGGTTATGGTACCATCTCCATCTTTGTCAAATAGCGAGAAAGCCTCTTTGAATTCTGCGAAGAGTGGAGTCACAGTTTTAAAACATCCCTTTAATGTGATACAACTGGAAACGTTACAGCTTATACTGTTACAGACATGCATTTGAGAATTATTCAAGAATATTGGTTAGCAAACTACCCCACACCACAGTCTAAATCACATCAGAGTCACTAGTGGTAGGACCACAAAATCTTAAATAAATAACGCAACAGCAGTACAACAAACAAGATTTGTCACAGAACTTATTAGCTACCACAAAATCATTAGTGGGTACATGCAAAAGTTTAAATGAAAGCTCTCTTTTACAGTGTTGCAGTGTTACTGTTACTAAGACACAGTTACCAAGAATGCTTTAAGCAAAATGTCCAGAAAAGGAGGGAGTGGACACAAACAAGCCAGAGCCTTGGAAACACTGACCCACCCTAACCAGTTTAAAGCCATGTCAATTATACAGATAGAGATGTGTAAATACTGTTACTGAAGCATAAACTGCACAAATCTCATGAAGCATCAAAAGCTAGTTTAGCAAAAAAAAAAAAAAAGAAAGTTCAAATAAAATGCACCAGGCATGACAAACATGACTATAACTGAGAAACATGAAGCATAAACCACAACAAGTCCAATAGCATGGCCTACAGAATCTTTAAAATAAAGTCACCAACAAATAACTTGTTCCCATCTAGTTGGTAAAGGCCTACAGCCAACTTTTAGTAAGTTCTCTGTGCAGCAGGACAGCCCAGTGAGCCAACTTGGGCTCATCTAAGAACCCGCCTTAAAAGGCAACAAAAGAGCTGACAATCCCACAACATGAGGAGCTGGCAAGACAGCAAGAGACCAAATGAAAAAGGAACGTACAAGAGTGTGAACAGACAATGAAGCAAGTTTGTAACCTTACCAGCAATCTGCTCTTCTGTCAGCTGATCAGCCTAGAAATGGAAATATTAAGATCAAGAAATTGAAAATAAAAAAGTTGCTCCTAAATGTTTAATACTTTTATAAAAGTCAAAAGAACAGCATCATTCCCACCAATTATACATGAAAATATACATGGCACGTGCCTTGACTGGCACAGCAGTGCTCTCTGATCACAAACGGAACATTTTTGGTTTTTAATCATTTTAAATCTGCATTACGTCTGTTTGGTTTTTAGACATCTCAAAGACAATTTGCAATTTTATGGCTGTAATAATAATAAAAAAAATCAATCTTAACACTAAAAAATGCTGTTTTATGACAGCCAACTTTATAAGCGCCTATTTCAGATTAAACAAAGAGCTCCAATTCCCGCCCTCCAACTAGCATTAACCAATACTGCTCAGCAACAGAGGACCACAGCCTGAAATCCGCTAAACAGCCGGTGTCAACCTCGTCAACTAAATCAGTTCACAGGCTGGTCTCCTTTCCCTTATGAGTAAGACATCCCTGGTTGGACAAGTTATATTATAGAGAGCGTCTTAGATTTCACGCAGCTAACCGTGTAGCCTGCTGCACAGAGGCAGTAATGTTAGTTAGCTGTCGCTAGCTATGCTAGTTAGAGATTTCATTAGCCATTAACGCGAACTATAATACAATTCAAGATGAATAAAATACAGGAAATTGAGGCAGCATTAGCTAGTTAGCTACGCTAGCAAGAACTAAACAACGTGGTACAAGTGAGTAATCCGTATCAATAATTCAAGCATGTAATACAGTTATAACAGCTTCAAATCAGTTAGTTAACTTACTCAGCCAACGGTCAGCCTGTATTAACGCCGTCTTGAGTCATATTGATTCAACTTTATGTTAAACGGCAAACTGCATATAATATAGTTCAATGATAAGAATGAAGACAGTAGATATTCAAATACAGGAAGACTGCTTTAGATAGCCTAAAAATCAAACACTCCTGGCCAAATATAGTTATACATATAGACTTAATTAGGTTATCCCGTCCCAAGTGGTTGCATATCTAAAGCGAGTTAACTCTACTGCAAATGGGTTAACGTATCGTAATAACCACGTATGTTATGTATCTAATATACCGACATAAACTAAGCAAGCTATCCACCAAAGCAACTACGCACTGCACGAGAAAGGCGTCAAGCGTTGACAGAACGTTTAACGTTCTAAGATACGTAGATAACGTATTGTGTGCATACGCTTGTTTAAATTCGATTTAACGTCACTACCCAGAACATAACGTTAAGCATCATCTATTAGTCTCTTATTATTGTCTATTCCGAATAAGACGGCAAACATTAGCGTGTACTTACCATTTTGCTATACTTGTGTACCTTCCACCCTCCGAGATCACTTCTCAAATGGAGAACAAAAAATTCAGTACGGCGTAGACCCGCCTCGACAGTTGTACATAAACGCCTCCCCTATGCGTGTGTACATCCGCCCGCTGATCTGCATTCTGACTGGAAGCCTCCCTTAAATACCTCCGAATTTCTGTTTGATTCGTGTACATATTTAATAGAAAGTGTTTCTTAATATGCTAAGAAAGAGACGTGCCCATATATCCTTTCATTATAACAAATATTCGCTCTAAAATGAGAACTATCTGACAGCGGAGGGTTAACTCTGTGAGATGCGGTCGTGCGGACGTTCCTGATTGGTTCGTTTGTACCTGCAATGCGTCACTCCCTTGGTCACACACTGTAGCGGTGTACCGGTCACAAAACGTGTAGAAAACTCAAATCACCTGAGCTGATGTAGACGTGTATGTGAATGGTACACAAGAGTATTTTTGTTGTAATGTATATATATTTAATGTTTTAGAACTCATTAAAACTCCAGAACACTACACTGGGGACAAATACTTCACATAGTAGTAAAGGCCAAGAGCTAATCAAGCAAGAAAGTCTTAAGTTTAAGTACATGCGTTTGCTATGCATATTCATTTCTCTATACTTATCATTCTCATGGTTTTGCATGATAAAACCATGCACATAAGTATGTTTTCACAAAGTCAGTGAAACATTAGCCTTTCACGTCAGTCCCTATTAGTGATTGCCAATTAAAAGGGTTGCTGATTTCTCTTTGCGGGAGGAAATGCCTTGAGGATTGAAAAATAGTGCTGGAGGCAGAAGTGCATTGAAATGTTTGTACATCTTAGGTTGAGTTTTTCATGCTTCACTGATAAACTTCATTTAAAAGCTGTTCAGGCATACTTAAAATAGTCATATTTGTCCTCATTTATGGTGTCTACAAGAGAAGCAGATGTGCAGTAAAGTTTTGTATGGGTATTTTGCTCTTCTTTGTTTTTACAGTACCCATTCCCATATAATGTCAATAAGCAATGGCTTTATGAAAGTTTAACATTGGTTATAAGTACTCTTAAAGCTGTTCACAGGGAACTAGGGTGGTTCCCTTATATTTCCCCTTCCAGCACTTGTAAAACAAAAACATTGGGAAATAGTGAATCACTCTGAGTAAGTGCTCACAACATAAGCACTCCCTCTTCAGTGTTACCCAAGAGTTTCTGGAACTACAATGTATATACTATAATCCTTGCCAGATTATGCTCATGTTTTGTAATTTGCAAAATAAACAAGCTGAAAACAGTATTTGTTTTCTGTGGTCAACTTTTATCAACAGACATGCAAGTATTTCCTACAGGAATAATGCCCCAAAACAGCAAAAAACAAAAAGGTATCAAGTTTAAACAGTGAGCACAGGTCTCAGTACTGTATAATTCCTTGGGTGTGACAGTTATCTTGCACTGATAAGAGCAAAGAGGGTTGGGCTTGTTAATATCCCGCTCCCAAGAATAGTTCATAAATGTGGGCCAATTGTCCAGACACAAATTAAGTTTAGTCCTAGAGTACAAAAAAAGCTCGTCAGAATTCCCATTCACAACATGATTTATTCTGAATAGCTTGAATTTGGATCCCAGAAATAAAACTTAACACTAATGTAATGATGTCAGGCCAGGTAACAAATAACTTAGTCAGGCCAAGATAACTATTTTAGAATATTTATTTTTAATTGTGTAGTTTGGTGAACTTTATACATTTTATGTAGCTTCTTTGTGTTGAATTCATACATCAACAATGGCCTATATGATAGAAATCCCTGCGCTATAAAACACAAATCAAGATAATCAAAAAAAAATCTGAATGTGATGGGCAGTGAAAACTGTCTAATATCTGTAAGAATCAGTTAATTTTATGAGTTCTAAAGAGAAGCTGAGTGTAGAAAGCTGAGATCTAGTGATATTTCCCTACAGTCACTCCAAATCCTGGGTAATAAGATGCCTGGCTCTGTCAATACGTAATTGAGGACATAAAAAGCCACATGAGACACAGGTGGGTGATAATCGCAAGTATAAAGAGCCCCTGACCACTCAGGTGTTTACCAAGAGTGAGAGCCGTGAAACCAAAGACCTATTCATTCTTAATGCACCTTCAGGCCTTAAAATGCACTGGATCACATTTCCCACACTGTGCACATGCACATGTACATCTACTTTATATAGGAGTGATGAGCCAAAACATTATGACCTGTTAGTGCCACAGTTCCGACCTGCCAAAATATGGTCTGTACAAGACCTCTGAAGATGTCCTGTGGTATCTGGCACCAAGTGGTGAGCAGCAGGTCCTATAAGTCTTGTAAGTTGTGGATCAGATTTGTTGGTCTAGCACATCCCACAGATCCTCAATAAGAGTGAGATCTTCTCATGCACCATAGTTAGGAGAATCACCATTATTGACTTCAACTGCGAGTGGACAGTGTTTTTGATTAGAGGTGTATACAGACATACACTAAACACATCTTACCCAATGATCTTCTTCTGTATCCAGAGGTGGAAAGACTTGAGTAATTGTAATTGAGTACCTAAGAGGTAGTATTAAGTAGTACAGCCAATTAAAATGGCAGGGGATTTTTCTCTCACCAGTTGGCTAGAGGTGTGGTGCAATATACTCTCCATTGAGCAATCAAATAAGATTCAAAATATAATAAAGTAAAGACCACTTAATCTACAAGGCAAATCTTAAGGTCTGGCTTTGACTATTAGTAACCATATTATATGCCACCAATAAAGAAAATGTATTTGTGAATACATTGTTTTTTTACTTTTAAATGTCTGATAAAGTTTAAGATGTTGATGCTTTTTTTACTTTTAATTAAGTATATTTCTATCTGTAATACATAGTAGATAGAAATCTAGTCTATAAACAGGACAGAAAGCAGTTTTAGTTGATAAATTGTAATCACCATGCAGATAGATAAATCTGATAGATAAATCTAAGAGTATCACCCATCCTGTTCACAAAAGCTGCCTCACTGCAGGACTAAAGCTGATTAAAAGAGATTTGTGGCCACATAATCTATGTGCTCTTTTGCTATTTATAAAAAAAAATAATTGAAAATGATTACCAAATGGGTAGAGGCCCATGGATGCCTCATGGCAAATGCAGCCTTCCAGTTCACTAAAGCTTAGAGAGATCAGTGACAAGGGATATTTCAGATTTAATTATGAATGGTTTTTGCTCCTGTGTGCTTAGCCAAGGCATGTATCTAACTGTGTACCTAATTCTAATCAATTTTTTTGGCGTAAGCCATTTACAATGTAGAAATTTCATTGTTCTCTTTAATGTCCTATTTTACAAGCTAGCAGAAGCCTTGGGTTATACACCAAATTACAGCACCAGTCAAACATTTGGACACATTCTCATTTATTATTTTTCTTTTTTCCTACATTGTAAATAAATACTGAAGTCATCCAGACTATGAAGGAACACATACTGAATCATGTAGTAAACTTAAGTGTTAAACAAACCAAAATAGATTTTAGATTCTTCAAAGTAGGCACACAACTCATGGTCTCAAAACACAAGAAATGCAAGTCATGAACTCTTGACAAGACACAGCTGTTAACTGAAAGCCATTCCAGGTGACTACCTCATAAAGCTGACTGAGAAAATGCCAAGAAAGCTGCATCTAAGCAAGAGGTGCCTACTTTGAAGAATGTAAAATATAAAACATTCTGGTTTGTTTAACACTTTTTTGTTCACTAAACAATTACATATGTATTTCTTCATAGTTTGGATGACTTTAGTATTAATCAATGCAGACCTTTTTTAAATCATGGAAAACCACTGAATGTCTAGAAGGTGTCTCCAAACATTTGACTAAAGTACTAAAGCAAGGAAAAGACAATTAATTCTGTACATGACTGTATGAATCTATATTTTGTCCCAAATGTATTGCCATTGAAAGCTAAGCTATGTTGCCTTTTTATTGGTGTCATTCAGCCATGGGTCAAAGTTCAACTGAAGTGAAGTTGCAAAAGAGACTTTACAAGAAAAAAAGTGCGTAAGAGGAAAGCTATAAATATAGCAAATCAATCTCTGCATATATTCTCATACTGAAATGCACGGTAAAAATACATCATGGCAAGTGAAAACATCTTAAATATAGTCAATATATGTAAGACTTGAGGAAAAATTAAATTACAAAAAATGAAGGACATACGCTCCTTAAAACAAGTAAAACACATTAAAAATGTTCATGGAAAGTGTGGGAACCCTTTTGAATTTTCCATATATTTCTGCATAAATGTGAACTAGAACGTCATCAGATCACACTGTTCCTAAAATAGATAAAGAGAACCAAATAAAACAAATAAGACAAAATATTAGACTTGTTCATTTATTTATTGAGGAAAGAGGAAATGCTACATGTCTGTGAGTGGCAAAAGTATGTTCAACTTTTGCTTTAAATATCTATTGTGAATCTCTTGTGCAGCAATAACAAATAAATAAATGTTGCTGGTCATTTTTGATCAGTTATACACATCAGTTTGTAGGAATCCATGAACTACTTCCTTCAGATCTTTCCACAACATTTTGACTGTAGTAAGGTAAGGACTTTGACTTCTGTAACCATTTTTGGTAGAATTACTTGTGTGCTCTTGATTCATGACCCACATTTTTTTGAGCTTCGTCTCACAGACAGAATTAATTGTTCTATCACTGATTGCAATCCATCCTAGCCCAGGTGTAGCAAAACAGGCCCAAACTGTGATACTACCACCACATTTCACAGATGGGATGAGGTTTTTTATGCTGAAATGCAGGGTTTTCCTTTCTCCAAAATTAACGCTTCTCATTTAAACCAAAACAATATATTTTGGCCTCATTTATGCAAAAAACATTGTTCCAGTAGCCTTCTGGCTTGTGCATATTATCTTCAGCAAACTTTAGCAGCAGTTTTCTTCTTGCAAACCTTCCACACACACCATTCTATGTTGTTGTTCAGTGTTATCCTAATGGTGGATTTATGACGTTACCTTGGGTTCCTTTGTGACCTCCCAGACTATTAAATGCCTTGCTCTTGGTGTGATCTTTGTTGGTTGATCACTCATAGGGAGGGTATAATGGTCTTGAATTTCCTCCATCTATACAGAATTTGTCTGACGATGGATTGGTGGAGTCCAAACTCTGTAGAGATCATTTATAACCTTTTCCAGTCAGATGAGCATCTCCAACTCTTCTTCTAATGTCCTCAGAAATCTCCTGTTTGTTCATAGCAAGTCATACTCTATCCTAAACCAAACAAACTCATCTGTGAGACTGTAATTAAGATCTGGATGCAGTTTGAGTTGGTTGAGAGAAATGCTGGTTGTGTGTTATTACAGCATCAACAGGGATATTTAGGTAACTATTGAGCTCAAATATTAACAAAATTACTTGCACAGCTCCAGTTTTAAAATTAAAGAGGCAAAATTTGAACTCCTGACATGTCTGACTTTGATCATCAAAGGTAAGTGAAAAATTCAAAATGTTTTGCAAGAAACATTCATTTAAATGTCTGAGCAATGTACTACCTTAAGAAACACACATTTTGTATGTAAAGTTGACATATTTCTGCCAGTTTTACCATTATTTACTGTTTTAGATTAAAGCTTTGGATATCACTTTTATCTGCACATAAAGAAATGCTTGGCTGAGTAAAGATGAACATCGAGGAGCCAGTTAAAAGATAGCAAAGTGGTGACTAATTTTTTCCTCCATTATGCTGACAGGAGCAATTATATACACATGACCTGATAAACCTCAAAGTAACAATGACAGATATTAGATAAGCATTTATTCTGCTTCCATGTTCACTAGACCTAGATAATTTATTGCCACTGACTTGTGGCTTTAAGGTTTATGTGCCATATAGAACTAGTTAAAGTATCAGTCGAGTAGAATCCTTAGTTCTAAGTTTCAGAATCACTCAACACAACACTGCAAATAGTAATAAGCAGAAAATGCTACCTAACAAATGAATACAGGCAGTGTACTAGGAATCAGTATAATCAATATTTTCATAAAAGGCTGTATTTACATAAAATGTACACACAAAACACTTTATAGCAGCAGGGAAAATATTAATACAGATGGTATTAAAGAATAAAAATAAAAGATAACTAGATTAAATTAAGACTTTCTTGAGGTAAATTTATGATGCTTGCGAGGATTTATGCACTTAAAACAGGCATATTTCATTTTTACATGATCATTTCCAACCCCTCTGTATCCCCTAAACCAGTGATTTTAACATTTACACAAAAATGATATCCTAGCAATTTAAATAATCCTAAATCTAGTATAAATATCCAATGTTTCCCATTTTGACAATATTATGTGCTTATTATAACACCACTTTACTTATACACAGTCATACTGGAATACTGTGACCACCTATCTAATAGTGGGAATAACTACCCTTGGCTCTGAGTGTCACTTTCCTTCTTGATTCTGTGTTTAGTATAGAGGTTATCTGGTCCACTGTGACATATTAATTGCTCTGTACCACTTGCCAGAGTCAACGTCCCTGTCTGCATGCCATTTGGGGGGAGGGGGTTTGGGTACAAGTCCATTCTCAGTACACCTTCACTACACAGTGACTACATCACATGATTTTAGCAGTTTTTGAGACCACCCTTTGTCCTGTACCCTATTATGCCCTTTTCGACATCAGTTAAATCATGTGCTTTACTCATGATGATCATTTTGCACTGTGCTATGACTGACTGATGTGCTTGCTTATTTATACATGCAGTAAACTCCGTCACCTGGCATCTGTGATGTCCTGGGCTATGTTCACTCCAAACCAGGAGTGGTCATAATATTCTGAAATAACTGGTAATTACCGATTTTTACCTGTCATTTTATTTGGCTGACCCTCACTCTATTGGCATTCTCAAAATGAGAAATATTAAATATTTACACTAGATTTAATACACTTTCACATACTGTCTTTTTCAGAACCTTTCTATAACATTAGCCAAACATTCTAGAAATGATCCCTAATAGTCAAGTAATTTAAATAATTATTTGACTCTGCAGTTTACATACCAACAGCAGAACATTAACTGCAGTTATATTACAACACAGCCAATCTTTACTATAGTTGGTGCAATGCTAAAGTATTTGTGGTCAGTCATTTGTGTCCGGGGCTGATGATTTAATCCCCTGCAGTGGCTCTCAGCTCTGCCCTGTCATGGCAGCAGCAGTTCAGATCATTGCATCCAAACCCTAGCTTCTGGCCCTGCTCCAGGACTCTGCAGCAGGCCGTCACCCGCATGAATGCAGGCCACCAGACTGCGCAGGGGCACTGCAGAGTGCATACACCCTCACAGGCTGGCCAGCAGACACAGCCTGCACTGACCACACTGGAGGGAACCCCACCCATTAATGTAACCAGAAGAAAAAAAATTTTTCTGCCATAACGATAACAACATATTAGACATCAGGTTATTTTTAACTTGCATTTAACTGGCTATTAGGGATCAGCATTAATTTTTTTTACAATCCAATATTAAATAAAGCTAATATCCCTTCCCTATTCATTTTTAAATTATCCTGTGACCTAAACAACACTGACGAGTCTGTGAGACCTGACTTAAAATCTGAATGTGAGAGAAGCTCTAGAGATTTTTTACAGAAACAACCGGGTTACATGTAGTGTGCAAAAGTTTGAGCACCCCTGGTCAAAAATTCTCTTATTGTGAATAGTTAAATGAGTAGATTAATCGATCTCCAAATAGCCTAACATTAAAAATAAAGTATTTTATTCTATACTTTATTGTTTTGTATAAGAGTGAAAAAAGGAGCATAATGCAAAAGTTTGGGCACCCAAGAGATGTTAGCTTGCAATTAACATTTACCAAGATACGGTCTCAAACCTTAATTAGCTTGTTAAAGTGATTGCTTGTTCAAAATAATTGTTAAGAAAAGTATGATGCTAATTTTAAAGTCTGAAACAAACAAATCTTGTCCCAACAATCAGCAGCCAAAGGCTCCTCTAAGCAGCTGCCTAGGAGTTTGAAAATTAAAATACTCCACAAAGCAGGAGAAGGTTATTAAAAAAAAATAAATAAATAAATATAAAATAATATTTTATATATATATATATATATATATATATATATATATATATATATATATATATATATATATAAAATAATAAATAAATATATATACACACATAAATAAAATTAAGAAATAGCAGTTGAGGCCTTGAAGGCTGAGAAAACTTTCAGAAAGGACTGCTTGTATGACTGCTAGAAAAGCAATTCAACACCCCTGTTTGACTGCAAAAGACCTTCAGAAAAATTCAGCAGATTCTGGAGTGGCTATACACTGTTCTACTGTGCAGAAGCACCTGCCCAAATATGACCTTCATGGAAGACACATCAGTTGAAAACATCTATTGCATCCTCACCACAAAATCCAGCTTTAGAAGTAATTTAGCAGATGCTCATATCCAGAGCAACTTACAAAAGTGCTTTGATGTTTACCACGGAAGGATCCCTAGCTAGTTAGTGTAGGATAGAATCCAGAAGATACCTTAAGTTTAGATGCTGCCAAATATAAAAGTCAGTGTGGATGCCTAGATAAACAATACTCATTCAACATACCAAAATGCCTATATACACATTACTCAACATGCATCGAATGGCATTAAAGAAATGACAATAAAGACAAATATAGTCGCAAACCTTTAGTGAGTACAGGATAAGAACTCTTGAGATGGGTCTTCAGTCGTCGTTTGAAGACAAGCAAATGCCATTTGGACAGGCAGAGGAAATACTGTACGTTCACACCATATTGTAATTTAGTAATTTTGCATTTTTTAATACATTTAATTTTTTAATTTTTAATTGCATTTTGTAATTTCCCTTTGGGATCAATAAATCATTACTGATTCTGATGTGCGAGGGCAGAGAAAAGTGCTTGTCTTTCATGCTTCTAGAAGGACCGGGTGTCAAGTCAAGCAGATTGAGTTTTGACCATTGCCAGCAAGTATGGTCCATTCTTGGCTTTGTAGGCCAACATCAGTTTTTAATCTGATTTGGGCAGCTACAGGCAGCCAGTGAAGACATGAGTTACATGACTGTATTTCGGAACATTGAAGATGAGTCGTGCCACTGTATTCTGGGTCAGTCGCAGGGGCCTAATGGCAAACATAGGGAGACCACCCAGGAGGGAGTTGCGGTCGTCAAGTCGAGAAATTATGAGGGACTGTGTGGTCTCTCTGGAGAGAAAAGTTTGAATTCTCCAGATGTTGTGGAGGAGAAATCTGCATGACAGTCAGGTTTGCAACATGAGTCAAAAATGATCATCAACCATAATTACAGCAAAGCTTTGTGCTTTGGGAGATGTAGTGACCACTGAGTTCTCAAGGGTGATGGCAAGAGAATGGTGAAGACTAGTAGTTCCAGCAATGTACAGTTAATATAAACAAGCAGTACTTTTTTTTGCATTTTGGCCATATTAAAAAGAGCCAGAATTAGTATGGAATTTCATGAAAAAAAAAAAAACACTTCTCCAGCTATTAAATCATTATTTAATAATGGTGGTGGTGGATCAATCATTATTTGAGTTTATGTTGCAGAACATAGAATAGGGGAAATCACATTAGTAAAGGGGAGAATGGTTCAAATTTAATTCAAATGTCTTGACTGATCAACATCTGGAATAAGTAGAATCTGGCTATAACACTGCTCTAATAAGCACTGACTGATCAGCAAAAGCTTCACGAGGTCCTCAGCTGGACTAGCTCAGCCCAGTCCTTGTCAGAGGCTTAATAAAAGGACAGTTGAGGCACATCAGTGTTACATGGTGTTCACATATACAGTGCAATGTTTGTACAAGATGAAAGATAAATACTCAATAGCTACCCACTCCTTTTTCCTCAGAATACACCACTGTGCATGCATCACCCTACTGCATGTTATCAGAGTTGAACACTGAAGAGCTGTGAGGCATTGATGAAAGAAGACATCCTACAGAGGTACTGAAGAATAGAAAAACTGAAGTGAATGTGAAAATAACGTACAAAAGCTGTAATCTGTCCTTGAGCGTGTACTCTCAGTTTCAGCAGATCTGAGATATCGCAGAGTTCCGTTTCCAACATCTTGCTCTGCAGTGGACAGGATCACCATGCAGTTGATAGGCCCCTCCCCATCTGTAGCCAGCATTTCATTGAATTAAGCATTAAAGGAATGGTTCACTTAAAAATCAGATGGTTAAGCCTGATGCAATTGATCAGGCAAGACATGTTTGGAGTCCAAATTGTGCTTCATTGGTTAAGAAGAGGAGCTGCAAAACAAACAACTCAATAGACACCTAAACAGCATAGTAATTTTTGTAAAAATCACCACAACTTCTCTCAACATGCTTGAACCACATCCATAACGTAATTAAGGTCTCAACAGACAAGTTAATGCGGTTTAGAACAGTGTGACTTACTACATGCTAAATAACAAAAATCTGTAACTGAACACTGCATTCACCATTTTAGACAACAAACTAACAGCAGGAAATGCTGACCAAGAATCCGTTTTTTACTGATGACATCATAAATACACAGGAATCAGATCCAAGATCAGTCTTTGACCAGCACTGCTGCTGTCTGAAGTGACTGTAGTGGTGAGGTTTTATTTCTTTACAGTTGGCCGAATGGCTACATCTAAGCAAAAACAAATATGATCTCTGGGTGAACCATTCTTTTAACACCTCACTCAGCAAAAATGCCACGTGTAAGGAGTCTGCAGTAGTCTCCTGTAGCGTCTGTGTACCTAGTCCCGCCGAGACAGTCCACATTAATTCCTGTCTCACCAGCACAGTTCTGACACCAAGTGATTCTGACCTGTTACTGCACCTTCTCTGCTCACTCTGGGACGTTATACCACTCTGCAAGTCTTGTGCATTGTGTGTTATGTTCATATTAGTGTTAAAATATCACATCAGTATTCTGTAACTTTATGTAATTTCTTGAGACCTGGAGTCTAACTTTCCCTTTTAATTTCACTTATAGAAGCAATATTCAGCACCAAACATCAGTTACCATCATGAGCCAAAAGGACACTGGAGACTACTGACATCTTGATCATGTGATATGAACTGAATAATGAGTCAATATTTAATGTTAGATTAGCTCTGTTTCTTAGTACATATACATATAAATATTACACACACACACACACACACACATGTATTGGATATCTGTCAAAAATTTAATTTTCTTCCCTTTGAGAATTGAAAGAAGTTGATGTAACATGGAAACACTGACTGAAGTTTGTTAATGTAGTATGTAAACATCAAGTACATGTATAAAGGACAACCAATCAGAATAGAGATCATTGTGTATGTAAGTCTTAAAGGCACAGTATCAGAAGAATGTTTAATAATAAAAACTGTTTAAGGGAGAGCATCATTTAAGAGAGATTAAGATTCACTAATTTGCCAATGTGATTTTTCACACAATGGAATTTGACCTCCGCATTTAACCCATTCATGCAGTGGGCAGCCCTTATCCACCGGCGCCCGGGGAGCAGTTAGGGGTTAGGTGCCTTGCTCAAGGGCACTTCAGTCATGTCCTGTCTGGGGATCGAACCAGCAACCTTCTGGTCACAAGACCAAATCCTTACCACTAGGCCACGGCTGCGCCCAAAATGAGGTGCACCGCTCCCGGAAGCACTGCAATACCGGGTCGATGCGTGGAGTTGGCAGAGCAAGCTCCGGTCCCCCCCCTCCCTGTTCAAAAAATCAATTTAATATGCAGCCCTCATAACCCCCCTGTTCAAAAAATCAATTTAATATGCAGCCCTCATAAAGAACGTATCAGATATTAAACTGATATGAACATATACTACACTTGATCTTAGTCAAAAGGCAGAGAAGCGATCTTTAAATTTAAATTTTTATTTGAATTGTCTTTAGTACTTAAAGCCACACAAATAATAAGTGGATCTCTGGGGATGTACAAGAAAATTGTAGGATACTGGTACTTAAAAAAACTAGACTGAAAAGAATTCAGATGAAGGGGAACTTCAGTTTTAAGAGTGCAAGTTTCAGACACTAAAGCTCTCCCAGCATGCCCTGGGCATGAGGATTATACCCACTCCTCTATTACACTGGGAGACCTGCATATCCATTGTGGTCCAGGATTATGAGCGCTGGTGAAATAGATCCGGTAAACCCAAGGCCAAATGTCACAATGCACAATGACAGATATTATTACTTAGCTCAGATAGATAGATAGATAGATAGAGAGGAAGGGAGGGAGGGAGGGAGAGAAAGGGCAAATGTGGAACAGCTAGACAGGATCACATTTTAACGTAGTGTAGTGGATATGTATCCTGAGTTATTTGTATTGTGTTGCATGAGCCCACAATATCCATCAGTAGTAAACAGCCACACACATTTTTTTGGTTTATTTATGGACCCAATTGGCCCTAAGCACCAAACAAACAAATTACTATTGTAATAAATATGACAGATTTACTCAGAACTACCATTATCTTCTCGTGATTTGCTGCAACACAAAAAGGATGCATTTGTTTGACTGAACGCCATGCTGAAAGCTCATCTGATCACCCCTGTAATTATAGTTTCATACAGAATAGATGATTATACTGAACCCTCAGGATGAAACAAATGATTAGAAAATGTGATCTCTCCCTGATCTGTGATTAACTTTCCCAATGAAAAACAGCCATTAAAAATCAGTTTAAGCTGAAATATACTGTTTTCCAAGCTCATCTGCAAGCACATCAAAGAACCCACATTCTACATTTCTTGTGCTTTATTTTTTCCTTTGAGGTCTACGTATGACATTTGTTAGGTTTACATACCAAAAACATGATTTATCTTAGCATTATAAAATGTTCCAACATTTCTTTATCCCTTAAAATTAACCAGGCTATTTCTGTTACTGCAGCTTTAAGACTGATATGTAAATGATCTCCGTTCATATTGGCTCATTCTTTGCCTCAATCGAAACGCAGTCCTGAAATACTTCAATGTGATTGGGTGAAGCTAAACACCTGCAAGGCAGTAGTGGTGTCAACCTTCACTGATCTCACAATTTGATTTGATTACGATTATCATGTCAATGATTCGATTCGATACCGCGATGCAACACAATGTGGCACATGAATTTTCTGTATTATTTCATTTGGTTGGCAGGCTTTGCACACTGCATATGACTTGTCCAGTTTGCGCTTCCCAGTCAGCTCTAGAATCCAAAAATGTGTCCATATTTTGACTTTTAAAACATTTGGTGCATTTTTAATCTCAACCTCGCAACCTCTCTCTGCCATTTTTGCAATTATGTATGCGATGTATGACATCATATTATAATCAATTATGGTCTGTAACTGCATCGATGCTGAATTGCCCACGTCCGAATCTTGATGCATCGATTATATGTTTAATTCCTGTGACATCACAAAAACAGTGAATTCAAAACAGGCTATATTTGCAGCTTAGTTTCCGTATATGGACTGTATTGATGGAGTTGTAAACTGTATGTTCTGCAACAGTGTTTTTGAGTTTTCACAATCTACGTTAAGTGCCCCCCCCACCGCCCCATGATATATGGGCCCTTTAAATCAAAGCATGTTATGTGTGTTATAACCAATGGAAGGGAATGTAGGAAATATGCCAATATAAACTTAATCATTATTTGGCACAATGCCAGGTTGACAGTGTTACGTACATAGTTATGTAACAACATTTGCCATCAATGTCTATTATGTTGGATCATATATCATGTCCATTTGAATTTAAGATTGGGTCAATATTTCTGTTGGACTAGCTGCGAGTTTCTGAGAGAAGAGACATCTGTGGTCTGTGAACAGACATCATATAACACAACAGAGATCTTGTATAATTGCAATATAAACAAATGCTTATATTCTAATGTGGACAATTACACTCAAACTCATTTTTTTCTGGAATTTCTTTGAAATTAAAGAGGTCGATGAAGTACAATGTATGTACAGAAGTTGCTTGCTCATTCATCATAATCAACTGTCCCTGTTGTCCAGTAAAGGCTTTCTACTAGATTTTGGTGCATTGCTGTATTTGACTGCATTCAGTAACAAGTGCATTAGTAAGGTCAGGATGTTGGATGATCACCACCCCACCTCATCCCTTACTCATCCCAAAAGCATTGGACGGAGCGCCATCATTCCAGAGAACACAGTTACAACGTTCCACAGCTTAAGGCTTGATACCCCTCTAACCCACACCTGGCATTACACATGATGCCAGTAGATTCATGTTGATCTGCTACAGAGAGTCCTATTCTACCAACAGTACTTCTCTACAGGGACTAGACAAGCTCTGTGTGTGTGTGTGTGTGTGTGTGTGTGTGTGTATTTGCCATCTGTGTCTGCAATGGGTGCAGCTTAAAGTACCTGAATGCATTCATTCATGCATTCAGGGCTGTCCACAAACATTTGGATGTACAGTGTATGTGAAGCTTGTTAAACAGTCTAAATGAACCTTTCCTTTCACAGTAGATACTGTATATAGACATTAAGTTAACAAAACAGTCTATTAAACTATTTTTGTATTAAACAATCAACACAAAACCAACACATTTACATTGTGGTGCTCTACTCTACACCTCCTCTCTTTTGACTTCTGCAGCAAAACATGTACATTTTTGCATGTGATCACCACCTTTAATGACCAGTCAATCAAACTTTCCCATGATAAGCCATTTGCCACACTTTACCTTCAAACTTCAAACACTTCCTGAGAAGTTACACACTATAACTGATCTTGTGTGCATCTTACAGTAGATGTAAGTATATATATCTTTTCTATGATTTGTGTCATTTGTTTGAGTTTAAGTAATGTAGTGACCCCTTTAGTGCAGTGTGGCATTTTAGTGCAGTTAACAGTATGGTTTGCAGTGGTCAGTAGATCCAATGAATCAGTGAGTTGAACATTTGGATGTGTATTGTATTTAACTGCTGTTCCTTTCTGTTTTTAAGAACACTGAGACAGACATTATATACAAACCAGATTCCAAAAAAGTTGGGACACTAAACAAATTGTGAATAAAAACTGAATGCAATGATGTGGAGATGGCAAATGTCAATAT